>NIPQ01092803.1:0-40572 GCA_002806875.1 Lepidotrigona ventralis hoosana
AATCTACTTTTGAGAAATTATGAATATTTATAATATTTAGATATAGAACTGCTGGTCGAGAAGTTATTAATGCCATAAAGGAACACTGTGATATAATAGAGCGTGCTAGTGTGGACGAAGCATATTTAGATATTACTGATCTAGTTTCCAAGAGAATATCTACAAATCCTATTTCTTTGAACCATTTGATAAAACAGCTTTCAAACACTTTTGTAGTCGGATATTCAAAAGATGGAAAGAATGATGAAGGTAAAAAAATAATTATTGTAAACTTTTATGGCTGCAAATAAATTTGTGTATGATGATATTTTATGATATGGAACAGCTTTCAAACACTTTTGTAGTCGGATATTCAAAAGATGGAAAGAATGATGAAGGTAAAAAAATAATTATTGTAAACTTTTATGGCTGCAAATAAATTTGTGTATGATGATATTTTATGATATGGAGTTTTATATGCTATGAAATCAGAAGAAAGAAGTAATGGCACAAGAACTTGGATAATGAATATTTTTGAGCATCTTGAAGATATAGAAGCACAAAAACTTGCAATAGCAGGAATTATAGTTGAAGAAATAAGAACTAATATATTTGATAAAACAGGATTTAGATGTTCTGCTGGTATTGCACAAAATAAGGTAAAAAAGTGACAACTTATTTTATAAGTGAAAAGTGTAAAAAGTGCCCTAACCATATTGTATGTGTTTAGATATTAGCTAAATTGGCATGCGGACTACATAAACCAAATCGACAAACAATATTACCTGCGACCGCAGTATCAAGTTTGTATTCAACATTGCCAATTAAAAAAGTTAGAAACCTTGGTGGGAAATTTGGAGATGTTATTGTTGAATCTTTGAATTGTAATGTTATGGGTGACTTATTGCAATATTCATTGCAATATTTACAAAAACGTTTTGATGAGAAGACAGGGTACATTTATGAGCTTATAATTTCATTGAAAATAATAATGCATAAAAAAAACACATTATTTTATATTAATATATTTATTTAGATTATGGTTATACAATATTGCTCGAGGAGTAGACAATGAACCTGTTAATATACGACTGGTATCTAAGTCAATTGGAGCATGTAAAAAATTTCCGGGAAAACAAGCCATTGTCTCATTAGATATGGTAAAGTACATAATAAAATTTGTACAAATAAAAGTTATGAATTTATATTTATACATAGTATATGGTTTACAGTTAAAACATTGGGCCAGTGAATTGTCAGCGGAAGTTTGTGAACGTCTTGAACAAGATCTTGAGGAGAACGAGCGTCGTGCAACATTAGTAACTATATATTATCGGTATTATCAAAATAGAACTACAATATCTCAATCACGTTCATATACTTTAAATTCATATAAGCCAGAAAATATGGCAACTCGTTGCGTACAAATTGTATCTAAATCAACGCAATGTCCAATTGCATTTTTAGGTATATCAGCTGGTAAATTTATACCAGCTAAAGGTAGTGATAATTTTCGGAATTTCTTTAAATCAAATGAATTAGAATCTTGTAAAAAAATAGATGTACAAACAGAAAATGAAAAAATAGAAGATAGTACCAAAAAAATAAAAAATAACTTAGATATAGATAAAAATATCTGTATCGATTCCAATAGCGATAAAATCAACAATATGCAAAATAATAAATTAAAACATATTGGAAAACGTTCTAGAATTAATGCGCAATTAACTGAATATAATTATGATACAAGAACTGATTCGTCTCCTACTTCCAGACGATTAGGTAATTTAATTAATTCACTGAATGAACGAAATGAAATAAAAACTCTTTGTAAAAAGAAGACAAACTGTTCTAATTTAGGTGATCCTTTAGATCAAAATGATTTCAAGGGATCGTTTTTTATGAATGTTTTAAACTTGGAGGAAAGTAATTCAAAAAATACATGTATAAATAATATTGAATTAAATGGTAATATAAATATGGATATTAAATGTGAAAATGTAAATAAAAATAATATAAAAAATGAGGAAAATAATTCTGATGAAAATTTAGATTTAAATATGAAAGATAAAATATACAATGAAATGAACAATGAAATTGAAAATGAGGCAATTTCTTCAAATATAAAGTTAAATGAAAATAATGAACAAGACGTAATACAACTACAAGAAATATTTCCCGATTTGAATAATATTGATCTCAATGTAGTTGCATTATTACCTTCATATTTGCAAGAAGAAGCAAAATTACATATGAAATTAAAAGATAAAAGGGGTAATACAAAAGAAATTGTAATGAAAACGTCAAAGAGAAAAAGTAAATCTACAATTAATATCTCAAAAGGAAAAAGAAGCAATGATATTTCTAACTTCTTAATTAAAAAAAATTCATCTAATTTAATTGAAGTTCCTTCTAAACAATGTGTAAAATGTTATCAAATGATACCTATATCAAAATATCAGGAACATTGCGATTTTCATCTAGCTGAAAGTTTACAATGGGACATAAGTAGTTCAGTATTACATACTACAAATGTAAAGAGAAAGGAAAATACAGATGATATAGATACAAATTCTATTAAACGTCGATCAAGTACAAATATTTGAAATTCTCATAAGAATCATAAATCTATAACATCATTTTTTTCGTAATACAGATTAAAAAATTGTAAAGAATATTTTATCTATCATTTATAAGAATATTATCCATTGTAAGCGACATGTAGACACATATATATATATATATTTACAATATAGTCTTAGAATCGAATAATTTCCTTCTTACTATGAAATGCATAAAATGCAAATATTGTTTTATAATAAATTATATTTAATTACATCGTTTTATTTAAATAAGATAAATTAGCATATAATATTAAAACTTCTAGATATCTTATAATATAGTTGTATAACATTGATAAATTATGTTTATGTATAATTAATATTTAAAAGTCGATTTGTACTTAAACAATCGAGTTTTGCAAATTCAGTTTTTATGATATCTTTATATTGCTTCATTGAATCTTGAAATGTAGAAATTGTTGTTCTTATTGCATCATTAGAAGTTTTTAGCAATTGAAATGCTATAGAAAAATAATGCAATTTTAAAATAATGGCTGAAGAAATTGTAAAATTATACCTTGTTGTTTGTTGATTTCTTCTTTTTCAATAGCTTTCATTAATTCATGTATAAGTTTTAATAATTTTAATTGTTTTCGCGATAAAATTTTTTTAGATGATATTTTTCCAAATTTTTTTTCATGTTTTTTTATATATATATCTAGTTTTAAAACTGCTGCCTTTTCTGATCGATTATGCAATGAAATTTTTTTATAACATATATTTTCAGACATTATTATCGTCTTAAATTGTACATTATTTTACATAGAAATATGAAGCTCAATAAATAATTCTTTTGTTTTTAAAAATATAATTAAGAAATATGCAATGAAATTTTTTTATAACATATATTTTCAGACATTATTATCGTCTTAAATTGTACATTATTTTACATAGAAATATGAAGCTCAATAAATAATTCTTTTGTTTTTAAAAATATAATTAAGAACATATATTCTGAATGGATGAAATAAAAATATTTATTGGAAATTTAAATATATGACAGATTTATTTATGTAAAAACTAATAAAAACGTACATGTGTACTTTGAATAATGAATATATTTGTTTATAGGAAAATATATTCTGAATGGATGAAATAAAAATATTTATTGGAAATTTAAATATATGACAGATTTATTTATGTAAAAACTAATAAAAACGTACATGTGTACTTTGAATAATGAATATATTTGTTTATAGGAAATGTATAATTTAAAGGAAGTATTCAAAAAGTATTATATCCCTTCTTCCATACAGTGTCTTTTAGATACGCACCAATCATAGGATTATTAAGCATTATTTCTACTATGTCTTTAAATCCTAATTGACTGGCTAATACATACTTACATTCCACATCTAATAATTCAGAAATTAATATTTTCATGTTATCTGTCATAGTATGTGTAATGCTTTTTTCCAATCTGTACCTAGAATAAAATTATAATATATTAAAATAGGAAAAAATTTTCAAAAAAGATTAATTATTTTAAAATAATAATTAACTTGCCTGCGTGCACAGTCTTGCACAAGAGCAGAAGTGAGCTTATTTGCTGCTATAAAATCTTTTAAATATTTCGTTTCTCCATTTAATATACAATGATTATAAATCAAATTCACCCAATCTACATGATGATTATAAGCATGTATGACAATGAAAGCTTGAGAGAAGCTTAAGCTGTGACATAATACTTTATCAATATCTTCAGATTTTAAATTAAGTATACAAATTACTTGTTGATTATAAGACACTGTATTAAAAAGTGAAAGTTGGAGAGCAACTAATTGTACTTGATCAGAACATTGATTAGCAAGATTTAGTTTATTAGCCTATAATTATAACATATTCATATTATAAATTTTTATTTAAAAAAAAAATTTAGATATAATTTATTTAGATTAGTACTTTACCTGTAAATAGTACTCTGTTGCATGAGTATAATTAGTAACAATTAAATGTAATTGTTTGAGGATATTTTCGGTTTTAATAAATTTTATTTCATGTTGAACGGTACTTTGCAATTTATTGTGATCTTTCGTGGCATCTGATATTATTGCTTTAATTATATCTTTCGCTTCATTTTCCCACATAAATGCTAATTCATGATACAATCGAAAATGTAAGGCTACCAAAGTAAAAAGTTCTTTATTTTCTGGGCAATGTCGTTTGAGGAATTCCAAAATTGCTGTTTCTAAACCAGTTACCTGTGTTTTATATAATATTTATATGTTTATGTATAATTGGAAATTTATATTTGGTAAAATAAAAAGCATAGAGAGACCTTATTTAATCCTTTTCCAAGTAAAAATTCAAATTGATCATTTTCTTTTAAAATTTGAAATACGTAATTCATTTCTGTAAAACGACCAACACCTGTTACAAGACGGACCTAAAATTATTTGATGATTGATTATTTTTCAAACATAATGAAATCTTTATTTTATTATATTATATTCTTATTAAATAACGTACCAATAACGTCCAATACTTAAGATTTTGTAAAACGTTTGCGAAAATTTGACATTTACATAATACTGATGCTATACCTTCCATATTACAAGAAGTTGTAAAGCAATCATGAGATCGTATTAATAGTTCTGCAATCGTTTTCAGGGTTAATGCTAAACAATAAGAAAGACTTTAATAATAAATTTAAATATCAAGAATATAATGATAATTATATTTCATTACAATACCGTTTGTTTTTTCACCCTGAGAATGTCCAAGTAATTTATTTGCTGTTTTTAAAAGTTTCCAACCAACAAGTGAAACATCGTTGCATAGTTCCATAATAACACGAAAATTTGTATTTAAGGCATATCCCCATAAATAAACATTATTTTCATATCCACCTAGAAAAAATATTAATTTTTGACGATCATGTACAATATTATTTACAATATTATTACATACCTTCTACCGCACGGGTAATATTTAAAGTAATATTTTCAGCCAAAAATGTCGCTACACTATCACTACTTATTTTGTATGCAATGATTATATCATTAATAATTTCGGATTTATTCTCAATATCACTTTCTGTAATTTCTTGTAAAAACTGAATTGGATTATTTAACATTAGCAAGAATTGATAACTTTTTTCTAATTGCATGGCTAATTTATAACATAAAACAATTCTAAGACATATATCTATTCCATGTTCCAGAATGTCAAGTAATTTTTGTAAAATTGATATACACTCCATTTGTATTTTATGAACGTTTTCATCTTTTGTTTTACTTATTTTAGTTGCACTGATTGAAGCAATCACTGTAAACAAAGTTTTGTTATAAATATGTGCTAGTTGATAATTTATCGCAATGAAGATATAATAGAAATAATAGAAATACATGAAGATGAAGAAAATCTTTGTAAACCACGATTCTTTAAGGCATTGTATTTCTGCTGCTTATTTTTATTTACTTCTTGCAAAAGACTTTGTTGTTCAGTAGTTAAATTATTAGGTGAAATTTCCCCTTCTGCTAAACTCAAACATAACATCAGAACTTGTAAATCCTACAATTGAAATCAATACTGTTAATATATTTATTAAGGATTTAATGAAACTTACCTTAATATATTTATTAAAGATTTAATGAAACTTACCTTATGTTTATAGTTAAAAATTGTACTTATTCTCAATGCAGTATCCACGTTACCTAAATCGATTAGTTTATTAATTAAAGTTTCAGCTGCATTTTTTTCTTGTATGTTACTTAATGTATAACTAAATTTTAAATTATTTAATCCCGATAATAATTCTGTTTTTAATTTATTGAAGATATAAGATCCATCATTTAATTGCACATTTTCAGGACCGGCTAATATACATGATTTCCACATTGCTGTTTCAAGTGCATCAATATTTTGTTGTTCTGTTTCAATATTTTTTAATGTTTCAAACGCTGTTTTTAATATTTCATATCTGTTGAAATATATATTTTTTATTTGATTAAATTTATATAATTGGGGTTAAAAAACAATACATTAGTACATACCTTTCTTTATGAGAATTAACTTTTTCAGCATGCTCAACAAAAAATTCTGCTGCTTTCTCATGTGAAATATTGTTTTTTTTAAAATTTAGTGCACATTCATTCCAAAAATTATCCTCAATTTTATCATTTTTGTGTACGTAATATTTAAATTTACTTCGATACTAAAAATATTAATAATTAAATAGCATAGAACAAAAACTTGTAATAAAAATATAAGTTGTACCTGGGCTAAGATTATATCAGAAGAATCTAATCCAGCTAAATTCGACAATTCTAATGCATTAGCATAATTTTCATTTCTTATTAAATCACCAATACATCTATGAATTTCTGTATCAAAATTGTACACATTATCTGATACTGTGAATATCGCAAAGTTTAATGTGATATTTGTTTTTTGAAGAATTTTTGTAACTTGTAGTAAAAATTGAAAGTTTGGAATGAAAACTGCAATGAATAAAGAAATTATTTTCTCTAGTATTCATAAAATTAGTGAGATAATAATCCATACGAGATTACAGTACCTGGAAAATTCGTATAAAAATTACATTTTATCAAAATTTCAAGAAATTTTATTTGCAGATGTGTACTTTTTAAAGCATGAGCAAGAGTTGTAATGACGCATTTAATTACAACGATTGCAATCCAGTATAAATTATTCAAGTACGTGGTATCTGAAGAATTCCAATCCATAGCTTCCTAAGAAAACAGAATTTTCATATTATTTCATTTTACATCGCGTAAATGCTAAATATTTATACATACATTACATTTGAGATCTATGCATTGTGCCTTGAAATCCAATAACTTTTGCTGGCAACTTTTGAAATCGCCATAAATTACACATTGTACAAGAAATTCAAAAAATAAATTGCAGATATTTTCCTACAATTAAATTATATTATGAAAACAAGATATAATGTTCATCTAGAAATAACATATACTTACTGGCATAAAAATTCTGTAAGCTTTATTAAGGATACTAAGATATCCACATGTTACCATTTGATTTAATAAATTAGAAACTTGATTGGCTGTCCATACTTGTTGTTCTAAACATTCTTTATAATTAGAAAGGATTTCTTTATCTGTAGTAGATATTATCATCCATGAATAACAATATGCTGGTATTGAAGATGGCTAAAAAAGATGTTCAATAATAAAAATGTTATATGATTTGAAAAATTTTATTAATATAAAATTATTAATATAACATACCTCATAACAGGATGCTAAAACTGTAAGAAAAGGTCTTGAAGTTAATCTGGATGAATTGATTAAAGCACCAGGTGGATCTGGGCTTTGGTGACATTTTAAAATAATCAACCATAAGTCATCATCCGGAGAACAAATGTTATCATTAACAATATAATCACCTACACTATGAGAATCAGAAGTGCTTGCTAAATCTGCTGATACTAGAGAATCATAAGGAGGTGATCCCTATTCAAAAACAATATAATATAGTATTTGATAAAATTTGTTTTGAACATATATTTATTACTTACACTTTGTTTAACTCCAATTTTGTAATATAGTGATTGTCTAACATCTCGTGATTTTATTTTTTGTTCATTATGTGCAGCTAATTGAGATTTTGTGAGTTGAATATTACACAAACAAGTTAATAAATGTTCTCTGAGAACAGTATCTTCAAAATATTTTGTATTTTCCAATACCTAAAAGTAATAAAAAATATATTCCTCTTATAATCTTAGAAATTTTCTAAAAATAATTTTAATTATTATTTAAAACATAAGATTACCTGATTCAATGGATAATTGAAGATATGACAAACTAATACGAATTCAAACCAATGATTCTGAGTTGCTAAAAATTTTAATAAACTAACTGGCAAAGCAAAATTGTGTGCTTTTGTAAATCGTACAATAATATCCCATATTTTTAATACTTTTATGAACTGTTGACTATCATTAATTAAACTTTCAGTACAATTTGTTTGAAAACTACTTTCAAGATAAGATATTACAGTTTTTAAATCATTTTCATTTCTGTACATTATATTTTCTAATAAGTTCCCTGTTGAATTCAAAAATATAATAAATTAGAAATTTATAATTATTAATGTTAATAAATATTCAACGAGCAGAATTACCAATAGAAACATTAATCTCCTTATGTATGTAATTAGCCACAGTTATATGCAGTCTTAAATTTTCCGAATCAATACCTAGCATTTCCATGAAAGCAATACAAGTACGTAAAATTTCGGATTTGTTTAAATTTCGTAAGGCAAGAATATGCGCATACAGAGCTGCTTTATGTTTCCTATAAATGTAATATAAATATAATATTCTTAAATATATAATTTATATATTTGCTACAAAATAATTCTTTTTTACCTTCTAGAAGAAACATTTCCAATTAGTTTTCCTTGAGAATGTTTTAAACTAAATATAGCCATATTAGGGCGAGCTTGGTTCAAATAGTATTCATATGTTAATATTTCTGTATATCCATACATTTTAACAAGAGTTTCATTAGAGAAATGGGGCATTGGTTCATCATTAAAACGCCATTTATATAATTGTTTTACGTTTAAATTTTCATAACCATCTAATAATTCATATACTGTAACTTCTTTCTTTGGTTTTTTTTCTATGATGGATTCGAGAATTGGAACCTGTTTTAATGTATTTCGAAGAACTTCGTTTGAAATACTATAACCACATAACTGAAGATCATTTTTATCTCTAAATATATTTTGTAGAATACTTTCTTTCAGTACTGTATTTTTATTCTTATTATATATTGTACTTTCTCTAGAAAGATATAAAAGTATCAATATTAAAACTATTAAATAATTTTGTTTTAAATATTCAGCAACATCGTCAGAAAAATAATGAATTGTCTTAAAAATTCCATCTATTAATATATCTTGAAACTCTTCTTGGCTTTCACACATTTTTGTCAAAGCATCATATAATTCAGCAATCTTGGTTTTATCTTCTTCAGTACTTGTTTCACTCAAGCAATGTGCAAGACACAATTCTTTGTCAATTTTCTTCATAAAATCAGTTTTATTAATATTGCAAGATTTATGTGATAATATTGTGTTAAATTCTGATATTGTCATTGCACTGCCAAATATACGTGCCAATAATAATTTAACATCATGTTGTTCTTTTTCTATAAATATGCCATACCTATAAATATTAATATAAATAAATAAATATTTATATATATTTTTGCAATAATTGAATTTTATATAGACTTACCTACATAGATGATTTTTAACTAGATCTTTTATAAGAGTACTGGCACTTGAAGAATCAATAGCTTCAATCATATTTGGCACTATATCCAAAGTATTGAGTAAAGATTTATATTTTGCATTAATTTCGTTTACTTCTTCTAAAGTACTGCTACCATAATAAGTGTCAATCCAAAATTTTAATAGCTCAATTTTGTTATTTGATAGCAAATAATCCCATAATATAGTATTAGTTATATTTGTTGAAAGAGACTGTTGAGATATAGAAAAAAATAATTCAATGCACAATGCTTGTTTTATATCTTCTGGTAACTTTATAATATCCTCTATACATAAAGAAGAACTTAAGCCATCCTCAATCCTGAACAAATTACAGCTCTTATTTTTTGATTAATTTAAACTAGTATTTAAAAAAGACTTACATATATTTTTGTTCATATTCTACAATACTTTTTACTATATTCCATGAATTGATGTATTCATTCTCAAAATGCGCAACACTTATTAGATATTCTGATAAATAATTTCTTAATGTAAAATCTTTACAGTTTACACAAACTTCGAATATATGTTCCACTGGATTTTTGTTCTATAAAAAAATATTAATTAAAATTAATATAAAGAATATTATATTACTTACAAATAATTTAAATATTATATTTTTATTACCATATTATTTAAAATATGAGAAGCTCTATAAATTTGATGTTTCTTTAACAGTTCTGTAATCCAAATTTCTACTTCTTTATTAAAATAATATTGAGCATCTTCAATGGAACATCTTCTTCTGTAGGCTAGACATTTATAAGCAAGATTAATGTGAGTACCCTTTGCAGATGCTTCTCTAACAAGTTCTCTGTCTCCTAATGTACGCCAGCCAGACCAAATGGCTGCAGGTTCTCCAGTTAAACATTCAACTGGAATACCACCAACTGTTGTTTTTTCGGTCATTTTGTTTGTAAATCTTTTTACAACATATTATAACATATTGCTGGAACAATATAATTCCAATACAATTTAACTTATGTTTTTTTGTTATTTTATTGAATACAAAATTATTCAGCAAAATTTCATACTTATTACCTATATACAAAATTCATATATGATATGCAAATGTACATTTCTATTGCATACTAATGAATAATGTAATAAATGTCTTAACTCTATGAAATGTCAAATCTGATAACACAGCACACTTATTTTGTATATAATTTGGGATTGACAATTCTATGAACATTGACTAAGGGTAGAATAGATACATTATATGAGATTTTGTTTCTCAAGTTCTGAAATAGGACTCCGTTACTATTTTCGTGTCACATTCTGACATTGCGATTTAGGCAGATTTTGCACCATAGTACGAGATACATGAATGAACCAAGTATCTTGCGGGATTTCGTGGCCCGTGACCTGAAATACCAACATAATAAAATATCACTGGCTTTTTAGCGCACTCTACGTTTAAACAACGGCGAGTTGGGGAACTAGTGAATGCGCCAGCAATATGATTTTTGAGATCCATTAGAGTGTTGTACCGAAATTTAAAGCTCGTTTGTGACTATACCAAGTAAAATGATACAAGCAAAATGTTTAATTGTATCTCCAGATTCCAAAACACGAAATTAGTATCTAAAATTATTCCATCATGTATTTATATGTCAGAAAGAGCCCTATTCGTGTTTTACGAATTTATCGATTGGTCGAATTTTTTTGTTGGAAACGATAAAATTATTATTTATAACGGGATGTTTTATTTATTGAAATATACTTAGGGAAATATATTTAGAACGGACCTGATATTTAATATTTAAAAAGGAGACATAGAAAAGATCTATCATTTTATCAAATCATACGTTTTGAAATATCCACAAAAATCTAAAGTCTAAGGTTTTCGACAATATTTAAAAATGCACTATACGTTGTCATAAGAAAATTCAATCTATAATTTTAGAAACGATCTCCCTAACAACTCAACAAATCTTTTAATTATATCAAAACTAAATCGTGATCGCAGCCGATTAGATCATATTATTTGTTATAGAATTCATAATTGTATCGCAGGAATGCATAATTGTATCGCGTTCTGGTTTCACTGCATTGCTACGTATCGAGATCCATCTTTGTCCCATCCATCCTTCTTTTACTTCAAAACAAATTTATTTAATAAAAAAAAAAGAAATTTCTTTTGATATGCCATTGCAAAATGTTCACAAATTCTCATCATTGTGCAAACGAACAACGAAAGGAGTTTAAGAGAAAACCTGATGGAAAGTAAACCAAAGCGCAATATATTAAAATACAAATCAAAATTCAAATTGAAAATAATTATAATTAAGTTATAATATTTAAAATATTTTACATATTTAAAGAAAAAATAAAAATTGTTTCTCATATATTATAGCAATATCATTCTATAGAATGTGCTTATATTGAATTTATAGATTTGTAGATATAACTATCTTATGATTAACTAAAGTTAAACGCACGCAACTTAAAGCTAAGATGCACGCAACTTAAAGCTAAGATGCGCGCAACTTAAAGTTAAGATTTTCGCATCCCACGATGTCCTCGGTGCTCCGCTGGGCCGATGTGCACACGACGGAAGTTCACTTGGAAGTAATGAGTGTCCGTACTACTCAAGGTTATATAGTATCTGGGTCGTCAGTGATCAGGTACAGTTGACAACTTTTTTTTCAAACTTCTAAAATTTAATCATTGTGTACACATCGAAAGTTGAATTGATAATGACTTACCGCTGAAAGTTAATCTAATGTTTCGGTCGTCGGTGATCCGGAACAACTGACAATTTTTTTTAAATATTTCTAAAAACAGTTTTTCTATTATACTAATCAATAATTTAATAGTTTTTACATTTCTATCGCAAAATTATACTTTCATGAATATATTACAATGTTAAATGTTTAATTGACAATTTTTTATCTAGTGTATGAATATTTTCGTTCTTTTTTAAGAATGTCTCATGTTGTATTTAACATTTTTGTGTATTTTTGTGTATTTAATTTTGATCAGAGTTTTTTATCTTTTATTGTACGTTAACATTTTGTGCGAAGTGCGCGCGCATTGGGTTTAAATTAGTTAGTGATTACAGCGCCACTACACGGTGAAATACGCAATACACTTCCTACGATTCTCGAATGTAATCGATATTTCTCACGATCGATTTTTAAACGGAAAGAATGGCGGAAGGAAGCACACCTCGTCTGTAAAAGAGAAAGTATTATCCATTAAAATCATCCAGAAAAAAGTGTCAGCCAGAAATTCTCAGGCAAAAATTTAAATCAATAGTTGTTAGATTTGTATTTGTGTTGTAAATTTTTGGGATAAAACGTGCATTTTTGTCTTCAACTCAAGGTAAGATTTAACCAAATAATTATTACATATAATTTTCAACAATTAAAGAAATAATACCATATAAACATTTAAAGAGAACATACTATGCTAAAAGTTATTTATAATTTAATATCAAAATTTAATTTCAATTCCAAATATTATAACCTTGTAATTGACTAACTCATTATTATATGCGTATATATACAAGTATTTTATTATATGCTTTCACACACATACACACACTCCTATTATAACTCGTACGCTTTTTAAATAGAATTTGAAGTTGATTATCGTTCCACTTTTACATATTTGCCTTCATTTGACATATTTGTTCTAATTTTTGGTTCCTTTTTGTGCAGGTTGCTTCCTTGGTTGCAAAGATAGCATGAAATGAATAGACGCCATTAACAATCTGATAAACTTTCACAGACAGTTAGTAACATTTTATTCATTCTAGATAATATTTGCTATATAATTTATATGTATTTGAAATACAATACGTAATTCACAATATGTAATTTCGTAATTATATAGGATACAAGGATGAAAATGGAAAAGATTGAATCAATTAATATTTTATTTCGAATGTGGAGATCATAGTAGCTTAATGGTATGTATACTTTTAAAGATATAGATATACATTCTTGTATTAGATTATGAAATTCAGTTTTCGTACTTTACTATACTATATTTAAACTAAAGTACTATACTATATTAAAAGTATACTACTTTGCTACAATATACTTTTTCTGAACGTTAACGCGCAATTAAACAATTCAGAACAAGATTTCACACGTGTGTGTTTTTAAATACATTTAGCTGTGAAATTTTGATTTATGCAAACATTTTCGAATATTTATAATACACGACGTAATACATTACTAATGTCCATACTTTACTTTTAATAACATTCAGAATATAATTTTACAAATATTTTACAATTTTACATTTTTACAAATATTTTTTCAAATATCGAGAAATTTTCAATATCTTCATAATGTCCACCAACTATCTTTATTTAAATTTATAATCATTTTTTAGAAAAATATTTTCTAAATGAACATACACTTTGCCCTTTCCCTCCTAATCAGCTTTATTTTAATATTTTTCTGAACAAAATAGCTCTCATTAAATTAGATTATTAATTCATTTAAATTATAATTCGCGAAATTAGAGTCAGTGAATCTGTTTGATTATTACTTAAACGTGTGTTTAATAGTCTTTTTATTTTTTTATTTTTCTTTTTTTATATCTTTTCTTATTCAACATTCATTTTCGGTGAAATCTCTTTCTTCAAGAGATCAAAATTGTAAGTAATTCTAAGTTAGACTATGGGAAAAGTAAAATTCTAGACTATGGGATTTTCGTATATTCGACGGAAAAATGCGCGAGAAGAAATTTCGTAGCGGGAAAAGAAAACAAGGAAATAATAATATTTGAAAATTTAAACCGTACAACCACGGTTATTATGCGCAGTCGTTGAATTACTATTTCTCATCTTCTTGTCGCATGTCGTATGTCGTATATATAGTATATTATTATATATGTAGTATTATTATTATATATAATATAATAATATATTAATATTATATATATAGATATATAGATATAGATATAGATATATAGATATTATACAATATAGTGCATCTGTTATTTTTATTGCGATACCTTAAAATGGATGGAAATATAGAAGTACAGAAGACATGCAAATTTCAATATTGAATATATGAAATTAAAAATTTCACAAATAACACTGTATCTTTATGCTTTTCAAGAAATTTTTCACGGCGTTCACGTCTATCATGGAATTCTCAATGATATCTGCATGATGAGAATCTTCACGACGACTTTCCTTGGACTTTCCAGTGCAGATGATACATCGTTCTTCGTACGTGAGTCGCATGCATTTTTGTTTCTCTGGTTACTCAATCATGTCGTAGGATGAAAGGTCCGAATCGGCACGGGTGACTGGTTGTATTACGTAGAATTTTTGATGAGCATAGTGACCGCGGGTATTTTTTATACCCGTGAGTAGTAACATTTTTTTCATATTTTTTGTTTTTATGTATTAGATCAGGATAGAGCTTCTTGCACATCGCGATTTTAACAATTAGTTTGAATACATATAGTCATAGTAATTATTACAGTTATGTAGAATCAGAATATATTCCATATAAATATTTTCAAAAGCAAAATATTCATATGAACATCCGCATAAATAGATAAATTATAAATAGTTATTATTAAAATGATTTCTTGATAATAGTTTTTATGATTTAATTAATTAAATTTTACAATCATGAGCTTCAATACAATTTGAAATATATAGTAGATTAGAATCCTTTCCGTAGAAAAGTATATAAAATTTTGTGTGCAAGGAGGTACTTCGCGACAGGCAGATTTTTGAATCAAGGCAGCAAGTTTGAATGCCTACTTTCGCATTTTTAGAAATGTGCTTTGATGAAGAAGTCGTCTGAGATATGTTTCTCAATCAATATTTAATTTAGAGTCAATTGTTTGATTTTGATTGTTTTAGTAAATTGTTAGATTTCATATTTTTTCAAATAAATTCAATCCTTTGTTTTTATTCTCTTGCAGTTTGAATAATTTTTGGAACAGTAGAGTCACTACAGTTAATATTGGAAATAAAATAATCCAATAGTCCGTTAGATACAAGTTACATAAATTAATTATTTTCTTTAGTTCAGGATTTTCAGGTTTAACCCATTCCGTGTTTATTGTCAGGATCTCACTCACGTGCCCAGGTGCTACTTGGGTGTGTGAAAGACATTGGGCACGATGACCCTAGTTTGTAATTTTATAAAAAATTTCTCAGCGACTGACAATGTGTTAGCGTATCGTGCACGACGTATTTTCCGCATGTGTGTGTGTGGTTAGAATGTGGAATTGCGTCGTTCCTATTGTTGCATTCATTATAAGTTGAAATATTCAAAATATTTATGCAGTAATTTATGAATTTATTACATCATAATACTTAATAATTACATTATTATTATTATAACTATACTATCAATTATAATAATGATTTCTATAGAAATTACATGTATTCTTTCTCAGTTATTATATTAGTTGTAAAAGTGTTTTAATCACGTCTTACGCAATGGTTGCTAGCCATTGTCAGTCGATTTCAGGAAAATGGTACGTAAATTAGAGTGTGAAAGTTGTGTGTTAAGCTCGGGTGTCGGAGGTGTCCCGGGACATCCTCTCTAGTTTAGGTCTGCGCCCGAGTAGTATGTGTGAGAACCGTGGAATGTATGTGTTGGTGTGCCTGTTTTGCCATTTTTTTTTTTAAATATAGGGCGTTTCGTTAGGATAGGTAGCTTACTTTCTGGTGTGCCTGTGTTTAATTATAAGTAGGTAGGGCCGGGCAGGTTGGCACAGTCTCTCTGGTCGCGTGTCCCCTTTTCGCGTGTCCAACCTGTTTCAGGAAATCTAATTCGAAAAATCGACACAGTGAAATCGGTACAAATTGGAGCATGCCACTTGTTCTCTGGTTCTACTCTTCGATTTTTCGAATTTAGCATCGCGGTCGCGGTCGCGGATAGGTCGCGAGTAGGTCCCGAAACGAACGTTCATGTAGGTATTGCTCGAGCACGCACATGCGAACGGACAACGATCACTATGATCGATGGTCGTCCATGTGTATTGGGGTCAGCTTCAAGCTATTTTTTGGCTTGCGATTAGAAAGACTCGAGCTAGATGTAAGTTTCAGCGGGCATCGCGCTCGAAGAGAGAAGAGGCTTGAAGCCGAAGAGGCCCGGCAAACTGCCACGAAGAGGGTCACAACAAATGGCTTCTCATCCTCTGGATCATTTAAATGATTCCAGAGCATGGGACGTCATTCTCGTTACTACTTTGTCACTATGCTCTCTTAGTATTTGTAGTTGTATTTCTTTTCTTCGTCTCCATCATCTTTCATCATCGTTTTCGGCAAAAAACGCGGTTTTTGTTGTTGATGTCGCGAGAAATTGATTACGGTTTATTTAAGTTAGCGTTGCGAATTATGATACCGTGATTGTTTCTTTTGCGATTTTGATTATAAATTGTTGTGAATTCTTGGATAGTTGTATGTTAAATTTTTTTGTCGTTTTTTCATTTTATTCAATATTGGATTAGAAGAATGTTAATTATTAACTTTATATAGCTGCTATTTGTGACTTTTTGTGAATAATTAAAGTAGTTCTCCTTTTAAACATACGCATTTAGAGAATTTAGTGTTGCGACATTTCTACATCGTGTTTTCTTAGTCAGCGTTGCGTTGATAAACGATCGCGTTTCTTTGAGTAATGTTGCGTTTATAAAATGCCCAAATCCTTTCCACCGAGAAGTATGTTCCTGAATTACCTGATGCTGTATAGTTAAAAAGACTATACAAAGGTGATTGTCAGCAGCCTTCAACACAGATGTATTAAATCTCGTAATTAGTGTTGCGAATATTTAAATATGAGTGCATGAATTAATAATTATTTAGCGTTACGAAAATGAAATGTCCTGCTATAGTTTCGCGAATATACTTTTGTCTCTTTTCTTAATGGTGAATTAATTTACTGTTGTAAATGTACGAAGCACTCTTCGCGGTTTATTTTCGGAATCTTTTATTTCATATCTGACATTAGCAAATTAGTGTTGCGAAACAAAAGATATTCCATTCTCGGTTTATCGTTCGGGTTTAAATCGAGGAAATGACGCTCTCTTTTGTTGGTAATTAATTATATCTTGTGAAATTTTACTAAATTTGTTGTGATTCGAGTTTGTTTCAGGAACTTGTTGCGACATCGACAGAAGAAGGCACACATCTCTTCACAGTTTTGAAAATTCTTTTTCTACAGATATTACAGAGATACAATCAAAATCAAAATGGACTATTACATAATAGCGGTACGGAGAAAACTCAAGTACGCCAGTGATGATTTGATAACCTGCAAACACAGATTAGCTTTTATGAGCGACAGATGATCTCTGAAATTTATACGAGAATTTAAATATTAATAGGGACTTACAGCTCCGAAAGTGGATAAAGATAAATCAGCTATTCTGCCTACACTAATTTTAGCTGGATTATTCGACACAGCAATGATTAAAATGAGTCCGTGTATCATTCTGGTCGGTAGGTGAAACCAGTCGGTCATAAAACAAAATAATCCAACGCTACTGCTCTAGAATTAAAAATAAATCAGAATGATGGATGAATTAGAAGAATTAGAAAGCGCAGTGCAGATTTAATAATAATATTACAAGTGGAGGAATTATAGAGTAGAAGAATACTGTAGCGAATCTTAACAAATTATAAGAAAGATATACCTTTTCCATTAGAAGTTCGCCAATATAGCACAGTATGAATATGTTAAATGTCAGAGACACTAATAACATCATGTACGTTGTAAGACTGATGGTGTTACTTTGTTCCCAGTCCTGTTGCGAGCAAACGATCGTAAATTTCCAAAATACCATATAAAGAATAAAATGGAACGAACCGTTATGCAATAATATTCGAGTAGACATATCATAAAGGTGGATCCAACGAATTCTAGAAAGCATACTTCTTGCAGCACTGTCTCTACCATTCCTGAAAATCTGCAATCACGTATTACTCTTGTCGTCACTGGTCGATAGAAATTGAGTAAGCTCAATGAATAAATACATCAGCAGTACCTTAAAATTCGCAAATGATGTTCAACAATTTCTATTAGCCGCGCGTTTGCATTGGATGTCGCTTTGTTACGTTCACCGTGCATCAGATCGTTCAATCGAGATATAACGATGTCGATTTGTCCACAGGCGTGCGTGGCGAAAAGCGCGGCTAGCCCACAAGCACCGGCAGTTATGGAATACATCACGTAACCACACATGCAATGAAGAACGTACACTAGTTCGTAGATCGGGCTACTTTGAACGTCGTACAGTGCGCTGTACGTAGGATAAACCAGAGGTTTGATCGTACGATTATGCTCGCCGATAAACGTGCCGATCGCGTACTGTAAGATCGAGTGATAGATCGTACCACCAGTGTACATAAACACGATGCAGACTATAGCCAGATTTCGACCCACTCGCCCGTACTTGAGCATCATTTCGCGATCCTCGTGTAGTTCCACCTGCCAGGTAGGTATGTCTCCTTAACGAGACACTAAACGACTTAATTTCAACGAGAATATACGTTTATGTATAATATAAATAATTATAATTTTTTTTTAATCTGTAGATAGATAAGTTTGAAATTGCTTGTTATTAATTTTCGATGTTTCACTCGTTCGATTTAATCCTGTTGCGTCCTTTCGGTCGTTAAGAAATCTCTCGCCCGTTAGTGATCACTCGTTTCAAATTTTATGGCAAATAATCTTGAAATATAAATCTTGAAATTGGACACAAATTGTTGAAAATATGAATTGTGTTAAAATCCGCAACAGGATGAATACGTGGCAGTCGTGTAAATAAATAGACATGTACGAATGAGATATTACAAAATTATTTATATACTTGATTGATTTAAAAAAAGGAGAAAGGTGAAACGAAGATCGATAAAACGTGTTCATTCGCTTACCTGTTTCCAATCAGTCCACACCTGTTCGATGCAATCCTTGATCCTCGGTTTTCGGAGCGTGAGCGCCCAGTACTTCATCAACGAGGTGCAACAGAAACTCAGCAGACCGCATAATTTTAATCTGGTTATAGTATCTTTCTCTTCGAACGTGATATGCAGAATGCATGGAACGATGGCGAACAATAGCACAAAATTACTAAGTCCAATCGCGAATTTCGGTAAAAATCTTGCCACACCTTCGAGTACTGCTGGCCAAATGCCGATGGATTTTAGAATCCACTTGCTATATTTCGTCACATAAGCAATGTCTTTCTCGTAGTGTAGGTTTCGCGGTCTGTCATCAATCTCATCTTGCACCGAGAGATGCATGCTCGTAGACAGTTCGAAAACGACTGTTTACGATTATCCAATAGCATTGATTGAGAGGTTGTTGAGCTTGCGCTTCTGATGTCGCGTGCGTACATCTCTTGCAGTACTTCGAGATCGATTATTACTCGACAATGGGGGACGTGGGGAAAGTTTGAAATTACAATGAAACTATAGTCTAACTTTTTGTCCAGATGCGAACGAAAGGAATTGAAGTGCACGACGATTAGAACTAATAGTGTTAGAAAAGTACATGCAACATTTGTGTAGTGTATATGTTTATTTTTTTATATTAAGTAATAATATTCAAATACGTACGTGAGTAATTCGTGAATGAAATATTTTGGAATTTTTCCTCTGTTTCCTTTTATCAGTTAATAGGAAAATATTCCTAAATGTCGATGATATTTGTTTTAAAATATATTACACAGATAAGATGATTCATGTGGTTGTTATTAGAAGATTGAAAAATATATTATCTTCACTTTAATATTTTAACATAATTATAACAAAATTGTGCCACAATTATAAAAAGCAATTGTACATATATATAAAAACGTTACATGTTATAACATAAAGATAATGTATTTAATAGCAACGAATATTTTTATATAATTCTTTATTTATTATTATAAAGTTAAATATTGAAAATAATGATTACATAACAGCAGTTCGAAGGAAATTCAAGTACGCGAAGGATGTCTTTAGAACCTGCAAAAGTAATATTGTGTGATATTTAAGTATCAACGGATGAATTGAAATATTTGTGAAAACTTACATTTCCAAAAGTAAGCAAAGATAAATCGACTATTCTACCGGCGCTAATTTTGGCCGGACTATTCGACATGGCAATGATTAAAATCAGGTCCTGGATTGTCTTGGCTGGCAAACGGTACCAATCGATCATGCAACAGGATATTCCGACGTTAGTACTCTGTGGTATGAACAATAAATAACAAACAGAATTTCTGAAAAAAATCCACGTGCGATGTGAAAGAAATTATAAAACAAAATACCTTCTCAATCAGTAGATCACCAATGTAGCACAATAAGAACATGTTGAATGTCAAAGATATCAGCAGCAACGAATACGTCGTCAGACCAATTTTATTATTCTGTTCCCAATCCTGTTAAAAAATATGGATATCACAGACAAATGGAATAAAAGTGGACATAAAAATAGCACAGTATGACGAGAATATAAATGAGAAACAACGAAAACGCACCACAATACAATAGTATTCGAGCAAACATATTACGAACGTGGACCCGACAAATTCTAAAAAGCACACTTCTTGGAGAACCGTCTCAACCATCGCGGAGAATCTACAATAGCATACGACATGTATTCAATCGGAAATAAGTAACATATTACGTCACCTTTTTATTTCTACTTTAAAATTCTGATGTGATGTTGAACGATCTCCACTAATCGAACTTTCAGACTAGAATCTTCCTCGGAGAATTTCCCATCGATCAGATCGTCTAATCGAGACATAACGATATCAATCTGGCCGCAGGTGTGAGTTGCGAAAAGTGCAGCCAGCCCGCAAGCTCCGGCTGTCACTGTGTCGAATACGTATCCGCATATGCATTGGAGAACGTACACGAGTTCGTAAACAGGGCTCTTTTGAACGTCGTAAAGAGCATTGTACGTAGGATACACCAGCAGTTTGATCGTACGATTAAATTCATCGACGTACGAGCCGATCGCGTACTGCATAATCGTGTGATAAATTATGCCACCGCTATACATAAACACGGCACTGTAGACGGTCAATTTTCTCCCAATTTTCCCGTATTTCAGCATCAGTTTACGGTCTCTCTGGAATTCTACCTAGTAAATGATAAAAATAACGCTCTTACTAGTGAGTATTAATTCAGATTCATATTTTTATGAAAAAAATTTACGTAAAACTGAAAGAGTTTGGCATAAAAAAAAAATCATATTGTGGATATTTTATTCACTGTATCTGCTTTTGTATTTTTAAACTTTCCATAACTGCATAAAAATTCGCAATCATTGACGATGAGTACCTTTCGAATGACTAAACAGACCTGTTTCCAATCAGCGCACAATTGCTCGATACAGTGTTCGATCTTCGACTTGCGTGCTGTGAGAGCCCAATATTTCATCAGCGAGATAAAAGAGAAGCACGTCAAGCCTAGAATCTTCAGTCTCAGCAGAGGATCTTTTTGCTCGAATATAATGTGTAGCACACACTGCACCAAGGTGAAAAATAACACTAAATTACTGAGACCGATCGCGATTTTCGGTAGAAATTGGCCGATACCTTTCAACACGGCTGGCCAAATCCCGATAGAATTCAGGACCCATTTATTGTGCCTTGTCACGTAAACGATATCTTTCTCGTAGTTTGGATTTCGCGGTTGATCGGCGTGGTTTCGTATGGGGGGATGCATGTTCGTAGACAGCTCGAAAACGACTGTTTGCGACAACCGGGTGCATTGATTGCAAGGTCGTTGGGCTTACGCTTGTGATATTGCGTGCGTGCAGCTGTCGGAGAACTTCGAAATCGATTATTACTTATTAATGTAGCGAATGCTTGAAATTAAAGGGAATGGACGACTGTTGATACTATAGAGTCTAAAACTTTCTCTCTGAACAAAGTGAAACAGTTTGTAGAGTAAGTGTACGACGATTAGGAGCTTCTGGTGTGAAAAAGTACAATGTCGTATGTATAACAGGTGTAGGTATTTTTCTCTTTTTTTTTTTTTTGAAGAAACGGGAAGATAATATTTTTATAACACTTTTTATTTATTGTTCTATAATTTAGCATTAGTTTATTTAGTATCCTACAATTACACCCGTCTCATCATTTACGCGGGTCCACGTGAATTCGTTTTACGCGAATGAAAGTCGAGTAAATAGAGTCTGCTAGTATTAATGCAACTAGTAGAAGTTATATAAATACATATGTATTTCACATAGGTTAACAAAAAGGAAAATAATAATGACAGTTCAGAAAACAAAAATAAATTTTATTCGGTCGTCAGTATCGTAATTTAAAATAATCAAGCTTTTCTTCTTAATTGCCGCAAACTTATTGTTCTCATCGCTTGAAATATTTAGAAATTTTATCTTCATTGTTACTATGAATTTTTTCGGATGATTTGTTCTCGAACTTATCTTTCGCAAAGTTTTCATAAATTTGAGAATGTGTTTGACACATTGCTGAATAATCATAACCAGCTTGTAGAAAATAAATACTATGAGTTTTCATATCGATGTTACTGTTACTTTTAAAAAATTCTAGAAAAATATATTTTCTGGCCGCGTAAGTTCATGTCGTGTATAAAAAGTACCGCGTAAACAGTATTATAATTTTACTGCGTAGAAAAAGTGCCGTATAAATGGAGGGACGAGTGTAAATATATAAATAACAGTAAACAACAGAACTATTATTAAATTATTACGTAACGGTCTTCCGAATGAAATTTGAATACGCGAACGATGTTTTTAGAACCTGAAAAAATTAAGTTACGTTTAGTTACCGACTGTAAGTAAATTTTTAATTGCAAAAGATAGATGAGACATTGGTAAAAAAAAACCTACACTTCCAAAAGATGTCAAAGACAAATCGACTATTTTACCGGCGCTAATTTTTGCCGGACTACTCGACATGGCAATGATTAAAATCAGATCTTGGACTGTCTTTGCTGGCAAACGGTACCAATCGATCATGCAACAGCATATTCCGACGTTAGTACTCTGTAAAATGTGTAACAAACAGAAGAAAATTTGTAAAAAAAATCCACGTAAGATACGACAGACGACAGAAAACAAAATACCTTTTCGATCAGTAGATCACCAATGTAGCACAATAAGAACATGTTGAACGTCAAGGATATTAGCAGCAACGAATACGTCGTCANAACAAACAGAAGAAAATTTGTAAAAAAAAATCCACGTAAGATACGACAGACGACAGAAAACAAAATACCTTTTCGATCAGTAGATCACCAATGTAGCACAATAAGAACATGTTGAACGTCAAGGATATTAGCAGCAACGAATACGTCGTCAGACTAATTTTATCATTCCGTTCCCAATCCTGTTAAAACATACGGAATAAATAGGATAAAGTTAAACATGCAAAATAACAAACATCGTTGAGGATGTAAATCAGAAATAGCAGAAACTCACCACAATACAATAGTATTCGAGCAAGCATATTACGAACGTGGTGCCAAAAAATTCTAAAAAGCACACTTCTTGAAGAACCGTCTCAATCATTGCAGAGAATCTACAATAGTACACGACATGTATTCAATCTGAAATAAGCAACATGATACGTCACCTTTTTATTTGTACTTTAAAGTTCTGATATGATGTTGAACGATCTCCACTAATCGAACGTTCAGACTAGAATTCTCGGAGAATTTCCCATCGATCAGATCGTCTAATCGAGACATAACGATATCAATCTGGCCGCAGGCGTGCGTTGCGAAAAGTGCAGCCAGTCCGCAAGCTCCGGCTGTAACACTGTTGCACATATATTCGCATATGCATTGAAGGACGTACATGATTTCGTGTGCGGGACTTTTTTGAACGTCGTAAAGAGCATTGTACGTTGGATATACCAGCAGTTTCATCGTACGATTAAATTCATCAACGTACGAGCCAAACGCGTATTGCATGATAGTGACGTAGCACGTGCCACCGCTGTACATAAACACGACACTGTACACGGTCAGCTTTCTGCCAATTTTCCCGTATTTCAGCATCAACTTGCGATCCCTTTGGAATTCTACCTGTCGGATGATAAAAATAATTTTTTCACCACCAGACTGCGGCCATTTATCATTCACGGATTCGTATTTTTAAGAAGTTTACATTTTTGGATACTTTATAGATTGTTTTATTTATTCGTGTTCACTTTGTTTGTGTCCGCTTGTATTTTTGAACGTCCTACGAATGCATAGATATCCGGAATCCATACGTCACGGTTTCACTGACTTCCGAGAGTAGATGAACTTGTTGCTGAACTGACCTGTTTCCAATCAGCGTACAACTGCTCCATACAGTACACGATCTTCGTCCTTCGTGCTGTCAGAGCCCAATACTTCATCATAGAGATGAAACAGTAACATATCAAGCCTAGAATTTTCAATTTTATCACAGGGTCTTTTTGTTCGAGCACCATGTGTAAGACACATTGCATTACACAGAGAAACAATATTAGATTATATAGGCCGATCGCGATTTTCGAGAAAAATTCGCCGATTCCTTTCAACACGGCTGGCCATATTCCGAGGGAATTCAGTATCCATTTCAGGAACTTTGTCACGTAAATGATATCCCTCTCGTAGTTTGGATTTCGCGGTTGATCGGCGTGGTTTCGTATCGGGGTATGCATGTTCGTAGGCAGCTCGAAAACAACTGTTCGCCACAACCGGGTAGCATTGATTGCAAGGTCGTTGGGCTTGCGCTTGTGATATTGCGTGCGTGCATCTGTCGGAGAACTTCGAAATCGATTATTACTCATTGATGCTAGCGAATGCTTGAAATTAAAGGGAATGGGCGATTGTTGGTGCTATAGAGTCTTGAACTTTCTCTCCGTACAGAAGTGGAATAGTTTGAAGCATAAGTGCACGACGATTAGTAGCTTCTGGTGTAAAAGAGGATAACATTGTATGTATAATAGGTATCCTTTTTTTTTTTTTTTTAAGAAACGTGAAGATAACACTTTTTATTTATTATTCTATAATTTAGCATTAGTTTATTTACTATTCTACAATGTATATCCGTCCCCTCATTTACGCGGAGTCCATGTTTTGCGCGAATGAGTACAAAAGAAAACAAAATATAGAAATATATATTTATTTCACGCAGGTTATCCAAAAGCAAAAAAATAATAATAACAATGAAAACGAAACATTTCAGGAAGCAAAAGTAAATTTTATTCGTCACTATCGCTAGTAATTTAAAACAATCGAGCTCTCTTTCTTTTGAATTGCCGCAAACTCATTGCCCTCATCGCTTGAAATATTTAGAAATTTGGTTTTATCTTCATTCTTAATGTTAATTTTTTCGGATGATTTGTTCTCAGATTCATCTTTCGCAAAGTTTTCATAAATTTGAGAATGTGTTTGACACATCGCTGATCATAACCAGCTTGTAGACAACAAACACTATGAGTCTTCATATCGATGTATATCGTTACTTTTAAAAGTCCTAGGAAAATATATTTTCTGGCCGCGTGAATCTATATCGCGTATAAAAAGAGAGACTCGCGTGAAAAGAGTTCCGCTTAAATGGAGGAACGGATGCAAAATCGATGTATATCGTTACTTTTAAAAGTCCTAGGAAAATATATTTTCTGGCCGCGTGAATCTATATCGCGTATAAAAAGAGAGACTCGCGTGAAAAGAGTTCCGCTTAAATGGAGGAACGGATGCAAGTAACAAAAACAACAGGACATTGAATTATTACGTAACGGTCTTCTGAATGAAATTTAAATACGCGAACGATGTTTTTAAAACCTGGAAAAATGAAGTTTAGTTATCGACTTAGCAAGTAAATTTTCAAATAACAAAAACAACAGGACATTGAATTATTACGTAACGGTCTTCTGAATGAAATTTAAATACGCGAACGATGTTTTTAAAACCTGGAAAAATGAAGTTTAGTTATCGACTTAGCAAGTAAATTTTCAACTGCAAAATATGAGATGAGACATTAGTAAAAAAAAAAACCTACACTTCCAAAGGATGTCAAAGACAAATCGACTATTCTACCGGCGCTAATTTTTGCCGGACTATTCGACATGGCAATGATTAAAATCAGGTCCTGGACTGTCTTTGCTGGCAAACGGTACCAATCGATCATGCAACAGGATATTCCAACGTTAGTACTCTGAGGTGTGAATAATAAATAACAAAGAAAATTTTGTGAAAAAATCCACGTAACACGAAAGAAGACACAAAACGAAATACCTTCTCGATCAGTAGATTACCAATGTAGCATAATAAGAACATGTTAAACGTCAGGGATATTAACAGCAACGTATACGTCGTCAGACCAAGTTTATCATCCTGTTCCCAATCCTGTTAAAACATACCGATAAATAGAATAAAGTTGAAAAATAACAAACATCATCGAAGATTTAAATCAGAAATAACAGAAACGCACCACAATACAATAGTATTCGAGCAAGCATATTACGAACGTGGATCCAAAAAATTCTAAAAAGCACACTTCTTGGAGAACCGTCTCAATCATTGCAGAGAATCTACAATAGTACACGACATGTATTCAATCGGAAATAACTAACATAATACGTCATCTTTTTATTTGTACTTTAAAGTTCTGATATGATGTTGAACGATCTCCACTAATCGAACGTTCAGGCTAGAATTCTCGGAGAATTTCCCATCGATCAGATCGTCTATCCGTGACATAACGATATCAATCTGGCCGCAGGCGTGCGTTGTGAAAAGTGCAGCCAATCCGCAAGCTCCGACTGCTACACTGTCGGACACGTATTCGCACACGCATTGGAGGACGTACATGATTTCGTTAACGGGACTTTTTTGAACGTCGTAAAGAGCACTGTACGTAGGATATTGCAGCATTCGGATCGTACGATTAAATTCATCGACGTACGAACCGAACGCGTATCGCATGATCGTGATGTAGCACAAGCCACCACTGTACATAAACACGGCACTATACACGGTCAGCTTTCTGCCAATTTTCCCGTATTTCAGCATCAACTTGCGATCCCTTTGGANTTCCCGTATTTCAGCATCAACTTGCGATCCCTTTGGAATTCTACCTGTCGGATGATAAAAATAATTTCGCCACCACCAGATTGCGGATGTCTATGATTGCGGATTCGTATTTTGTAAGTCATTTACATAAAATTAAGGGAATTGGGTATCTTCAGCAAGTATTATGGACATTTTATAGATTGCATTTTTCGTTATTCGTGTTCACTTCTGTATTTTTAACCCTTTCGGTACGAGCTTATATAATTCTAGTGTTACTTGTACGATTAATAGAATTTAATATAAATGTCTTTTAATATTAAAACTAACGACATTTGTTAGAAGGAACATTTAACGCTNGAATTCTACCTGTCGGATGATAAAAATAATTTCGCCACCACCAGATTGCGGATGTCTATGATTGCGGATTCGTATTTTGTAAGTCATTTACATAAAATTAAGGGAATTGGGTATCTTCAGCAAGTATTGTGGACATTTTATAGATTGCATTTTTCGTTATTCGTGTTCACTTCTGTATTTTTAACCCTTTCGGTACGAGCTTATATAATTCTAGTGTTACTTGTACGATTAATAGAATTTAATATAAATGTCTTTTAATATTAAAACTAACGACATTTGTTAGAAGGAACATTTAAAATGAGGAAAATCTTTATACGCAAGAGAACTGACTACGCGGGAGTATCACGGCGGACAAAGTGCTCGTACCGGAAGGGTTAAACTTCCTACAAATGCATAAAAATCCGGAATCTCTACATCACAATCTCACTGACTTGTAAGAGTAGATAAACTTGTTTGCAACTCACCTGTTTCCAATCAGCGTACAACTGTTCGATACAGTGTTCGATCTTCGACTTGCGTGCTGTGAGAGCCCAATATTTCATCAGCGAGATAAAAGAGAAGCATATCATGCCTAGAATCTTCAGTCTCATCACTGGATCTTTTTGCTCGAATACAATGTGTAGGACACACTGCATTAAAATGAAAAACGACACTAAGTTATACAGACCGATCGCGATTTTCGGTAGAAATTGGCCGACACCTTTCAACATCACTGGCCAAATACCGATAGAATTCAAGACCCACTTATTGTGTCTTGTCACGTAAACGATATCCTTCTGGTAGTTTGGATTTCGCGGTTGATCGATGTGCTTAGGAACGGAGGGATGCATGTTCGTGGACAGCTCGAAAACGACTGTTTACCACCACCGGGTAACATTGATTGCAAGGTTGTCGAGCTTGCGCTTATGATATCGCGTGCGTGCATCTGTTACAGGACTGCGAAATCGATTGTCACTCATCAATGTAGCGAACGTTTGAAATTAAAGGGAGTGGGAAATTAAACTCGTTGATACTATAGAGTCTGAAACTTTCTCTCGGAACAGAAGTGAAACAGTAACCTAAGTGCTCGACCATTAGGAGCAGTATATCATATATATCGCATATATCATACGATACTTTTCTTTTTCTTTTCTTTTTCTTTTCAAGAAATGAGAAAATTAGTATTTTACAACGCTTCTTTATTTAGTATTCTACTGTTAAGTATATAAATAACAGAAACAACAGAACTGTCACTAAGTTATATACCGGTGTTCCGGATGAAATTCAAGTACGCGAACGATGTCTTTAAAACCTGAAAAGATGAAGGATCTGGTTATCGACAGATTAAAAAATTCCAATTTCGTAGATGTTTGGTCGCGCAAAACGCGCAGACAAAGTGTTGGTAAAAACCTACACTTCCGAAAGTGGACAGTGACAAATAAATTATTCTGCCGGCACTAATTTTCATCGGACTGTTCGACATGGCCATGACTAAAATAAGATCCTGGACTGTCTTGTCTGGTAAGCGGTGCCAGTCGATCATGTAACAGGTTATTCCAACGTTAGTACTCTACGGTATAAATGATAAGTAACAAATCAAACTGATGAATTTCCATATACTGCGGATGAAAATAGATGGGAAGCTACCTTTTCCATTAGTAGATCGCCAATGTAGCACCACAGGGACATGTTGAACGTCAAGGACATTAGTAGCATCAAGAATGTTGCGATGCCAATCATATTATTATGTTCCCAGTCCTACCGGGGATATGAAAATATCTATGAATTCATTACAGAACTTGGAATAGAAATTGGAAGCAGCGTGAAAAACAAACGTACCACTATAACATTGTACTGGAGCACGCACATGAGAAACGTGGAGCCAACGAATTCGAAGAAGCACACTTCCTGCAGAACCGTCTCGATCATCGCAGAGAATCTACAATGGCACGCGATATGGTTTTGATCAGTGAGAGGCAACGATTTACTTTACCTTCGCGTTTGTACTTTAAAATTCTTATATGATGCTGCACGATTCCCATCAGCCGAGTGCTCGGATTGGAATTCTTCTTGGAGAATCTTTCATCGGCCAGGTCGTTCAACTGTGACATAATGACGTCGATCTGTCCGCAGGCGTGCGTTGCGAAAAGCGCAGCCAATCTGCAACAACTAGCAGTCACGGTGTTGAGCATAAACGTGCACATACATTGAAGGACGTACACGATCTCGTAGATGGGAGTCCTCTGAACATCGAAAAGCCCACTGTATGTAGGATACACCAGCATTCTGATCGTACGATTATTTTCGTCTACGTGCGATCCTATCGCGTACTGCATGACTGTAATGTAGCACATGTTGCTGCTGTACATGAACACTGCGCTGTAAATAGATCACGTCCGATCTTCCCGTATTTCAGCATCAATGTCCGATCTTTTTCGAGTTCCACCTGTTGAATGATTTTTTTTTTTCTTTTTATTTTCTCTTGTTGGCAGGTTTGCATTTCCTTGAAACGGAAGTCTAGAAATATCGACGCTTGGCTCAGTGAAAAAATGATCATTAATTTGAAAGAACTTAATTAAATTAAAAAGACTAGTACAGAATGTGCTTATCGCACATATTCAATTCATCTAGTATGCTTTCATCGTTTTTTACTTGTTACCATTTTTTTTATACTACATATTTTGTAATTTCGTTATCTCATTATTTCCTGATACAAAACGCCTTCGCTCATTTTTCCACTTAGCCCCTCAAACATATTGCTTCGACTGACCTGTTTCCAATCCGCATACATCTGTTCGATACAGTATTTAATTTTCGATTTGCGTATGGTCAGAGCCGAATACTTCAGCAGAGAGATCATAGTGTAACAGATCAAGCCTAACAGCCTCATCCTCAAGAAAGAATCTTTCTCTTCCAACATGTGTAACACGCACTGCACTTCGATGAAAACTACCACTAGGTTACTCAGTCCGATTGTGATTTTTGGTAAGAATTTGCCGACGCCCTTCAACACGGCGGGCCAAATCCCGATGGAATTTAGAATCCATTTCAGATACTTGGTCACGTAGGCGATATCCTTCTTGTAATTTGGATTTCGCGGTTGATCCGTGTGATTTCGAACGGAGGGATGCATGCTCGTTGACAGCTCGAAAACGACTGTTTACAACGACCGGCTGGTATTGATTGCAAGTTTGTTGAGCTTATGATGTCGCGTGCGTTCATTTGTTACAGAACTTCGAAACGATTATTACTCATCAATAATCGACTGATGCGATACGTCTGAAATTATACTGAATATTGGTGCTATATAGAGTCTGAAACTTTCTTACCGCGGGCATAAGCGCGTACAGAATGATTATAATCTTCGAGTGTGAACGGAGTACATTGTGGTATGTATGTCATTTCCTTCGTTAAGAAAAGATTGGAATACTGATGTATAGCCGTCAGAAATTCCGTATCATTATGAAATTAGGAAGATGCTGATTTTCACAACATGTTTTCTTTATTTATTATTCTACAATTAAGCATATAAATAACAGCAGAGCAATCGTTCGATCATTATATAACGGCGTTTCGTACGAAATTTAAATACGCGAATGACGTCTTTAAAACCTGCAACGATGAAGTCACCATCAATAAATGAAATTACCTTGATAAATTCAAAATTTCTGCACTTGGAGCATGGCAAGTGCGAAAATTTTAAATTGTCAAATTGCCAGATGAGGTATTTGTGTAAACCTACGCTTCCGAAGGTAGACAAAGACAAGTAAATTATTCGACCGGCGGTAATTTTCAGCGGACTGTTCGACATAGCGATGATCAAAATCAGGCCTTGAGACGTTTTAATTGGTAAGCGGTACCAGTCGATCATGCAGCATGATATTCCAACGTTAGCGCTCTATATAGTTTAAAGAATGCGTAGTGAGAACGATTGATTGACAAAAATTTTGCATGCATTACGGCTACCTTTTCTATCAATAGATCGCCAATATAGCACAACAAGAACATGTTGAACGTTAATGACGATAATAGCATCGAATATGTTATCAGACTGAACTTGTTATTTTGCTCCCAATCCTACTGGAAACACGAAGGTATCGTAAATTCACAGAAACGTGAAAATCGTAAATTCACAGAAACGCAAGCAACTGGAACGTACCGTTATACAATAGTATTCGAGCAAGCATATTACAAACGTGGAGCCAACGAATTCGAAGAAGCACACTTCTTGCAGAACGGTCTCGATAATCGCAGAGAATCTACAATGGCACGCGACATGTTCTTTGTATCAGTAGTAGACAATAGTTTACTTTACCTTCGCGTTTGTACTTTAAAATTTTCATATGATGTTGCACGATTTCCGTCAGCCGAGTGTCCGGATTGTAATTCTTCTTGGAGAATCTCTCGTCGGCCAGGTCGTTCAATTGTGACATGATCACGTCGATCTGTCCGCAGGCGTGCGTTGCGAAAAGCGCAGCCAGTCCGCAAGTCCCAGATGATATGGTGTTGAGCACGAACGTGCACATACATTGAAGAATGTACACGGTCTCGTAGACAGGGCTGTTTTGAACATCGAAAAGGCCACTGTACGCAGGATACACTAGCACTCTGATCGTACGATTATTTTCGTCTACGTGCGATCCTACTGCGTACTGCATAACTGCGACGTAGGACATGCTAGCGCTGTACATGAACACGACACTGTAAATGGTCAGATCTCGCCCGATTTTCCCGTATTTCAGCATCAACGTGCGATCTCTTTGGAGTTCCACCTGTCGAATGATTGACTTTTATCACTGTATTGTTATTGCTTGTATTACTCCTTAATACTAAAGTAAATCCGTATTTCATTTCATCCGTGGTTCAGTGGAAAAGTGGTGAAAATCTTCACCTTGGAAGAGTTATAGGAGAAGTTAGATTTTAGAAAAATATTTGAATCTGTTGGAGGAAAATATTGGCACCATGACTCGAAGAATCATAAGAATACTCATCTGCCATTTTGCTAATTTTACATTTCACACATTTGATTATAGATCAAATGTCTTTAATTTTTAGACATTTCAATATAAATGTAAAATACTCATTACAACATGTGAATCTTATATCCTGTCTCATTTTTTGGAGAATATATATATGCAGAGATATAATTTAATGATGTTTATTATATTAAGTAATTAAGAAAACGGAAACATAACAACAAATAATAAAAGCAAGATAGACAACACAGACAACAATAATTCGAATAAACTCAAACGGCACAATTAATTCTTTTTAATGCAACACAAAATGATCACGACTCTCACGACTCTCTCCTTTTTTAAAAAGAAAAGTGCTCAATATATACTATACCCGTCTATTAAAAATAAAAGTAACTAAAAATATAACTATATACATTCTAATAATTTCGATACTACATATATATATCATTTTTTAGTAAATATACCTATATATCCTGACATTTGCATCACTTTTCCACTTATTGTTAGTCTGTTAAATATACTTGTCGCGACTGACCTGCTTCCAATCGTCATATATTTGTTCGACACAGCACTTGATATTCGGTTTGCGCATTGTCAGAGCCCAATACTTCATCAAGGAAACCAGCGAGTACCAAGCAAAGGCTAGCAGCCTCAATCGTATAAAATTATCCTGTTGTTCTAGTATGATGTGCAGCACGTACAGCCCTTGGATAAAAAACACTACTAAGTTACTCAGTACGATCACGATTTTTGGCAAACATTCGCCGACACTCTTTAACATGACAGGCCAGATCCCGATGGAATTCAAAATCCATTTCAGATGTTTCGTCACGTAAACGATGTCCTTCTTGTAGTTCGGATTTCGCGGTTGATCGGCGTGATGCATGTTTGTTGGCAGCTCGAAAACGATTGCTTACAACGACCGAGTAGCATTGATTGCAAAGTGGTTGGGCTTGCGCTTATGATATCGCGTGCGTGCATCTGTTGCAGAACTTTGAAATCGATTATTACTCATCAATGTAGAGAACATCGGGAATTATAACGAATGGATGACTCTGGATACTATAGAGTCTAAAACTTTCCCCTTTGGATCTAAGTTCTTTTATTTGCTTTTTATGTCGTTCTGTCGCAAATTTACTTTCTACCCCTTCGTAGAAAACGAAGTAATCGGAAATTTGTATGGAAATACTCCATTGGCAGTTCTCTGCTATCTGGACATAAGTGAACCGATTTGGAACATGAAGAGTACGATTGGGAGCCTCGTGCACGAACAAAGTATGTGTATTGTACGTGCAATACGTATTTTTTTTTTTTTCGTTAAAACAAACTGAAAAGTAATATGTATCTATGAAATAGATAGTAATACATGTCTATAAATATATATTACTTATACTATGTAAAGTAATATTTATCTATGAAATATGTGTTATGTGTTATTATTAAAAAAAAAACAGAAAAATAACGATTTTACGACACACCTTTTTTTATTGATTATTCTACAATTAAATATTTAAATAACGAAATCACAACAGTTATTAAATTATTCCATGAGGGTATTCCGGACGAAATTGAAGTACGCGAACGATGACTTTAAAACCTGTAAAGAACGAAGTTACATTTAGTTACCGATACAAGATTGTATAAATTCTCAGTCGCATATTATTTTGTTTATAAATGCCTACATTTCCGAAAGTAGGTAAAGATATATAAATTATTTTTCCGGCGCTAATTTTCATCGGAGTGCTCGACATAGCGATAATTAAAACGAGTCCTCGAGTTGTCTTACTCGGTAAACGATACCAATCGATCATGCAACATGATATTCCAATGCTAGTACTCTGCAGTAAAAGGAACAAAAAGTGAACAAAACTGAAGGAATTTATATATATATTACGAAAGAAAGTTAGATACCTTTTCTATCAGTAGATCGCCGATGTAACACCACATGGATATGTTAAATGTCATAGATGTTAGTACCGTGAAATACGTTAACACACCGAGTTTATTGTCGTGTTGCCAGTCCTACTAGAAACACGAGAATGCAAATAAAATATAAATTGAAATTAAATACAAATCTAAATATAAAATCACGTAAGCACAGCAGAAACGTACCGTTATGCAATAGTACTCGAGCAAGCATATTAGAAACGTGGTACCAACGAATTCGAAAAGGCACACTTCCTGCAGAATCGTTTCAAACATCGCAGAAAATCTGCAATAGCGCGTGACATGTTTTTGAATAGTGATAGACAATGGTTTACTTTACCTTCGTGTTTGTACTTCAAAATTTTTGTATGACGTTGTACGATTTCCATCAGCCGAGTGTTCGAATTGTCACTTTTCTTGGAAAATCTCCCATCGACCAGATCGTCTAACTGAGACATGATGACGTCGATCTGTCCGCAGGTGTGTGTTGCGAAAAACGCAGCCAATCCACAGCAACCGCATATCACAGCGTTTATCACGATTGAGCATAAACATTGAAGGGTATACGTGATTTCGTAGACAGGACTTTGTTGGGCATCGATATGGCCGCTATACATAGGATACAATAGTACTCTAATCGTACGATTATTCTCATCTACTTGCGATCCTATCGCATATTGCAGAACTGTGACGTAGAATATGTTACCACAGTACAAAAACACAGCACAGAATGCAGTCAGATCTCTTCCGATTTTCCCGTACTTTAGCATACACGTACGATCTCTTTGGAGTTCCACCTGTAGAACGTTTTTTCGATAGAAAAATTTGCATTTTGTTGAAAAAGAATTCATCATTCCGTGAACGAATGACTCAGTGGAAGAATGACACGAGTATTACATTGTACATAAATATAAAGAACTAGGAAAATATTCACTTTTTCTTATCATGTTTTCTACTACTTTTACTTTGTAGATATTTTATTGCGAATATTAATTGTCTCATAAAATTGTTTTCCGATGTAATCCTAAAAGTCCCCCTTTTTTAAGCAAATGTATACCAAGTGTCGTAATATGGAACTAATATAGAACTAGGAAAATATTCACTTTTTCCTATAATTTTTTTTAACAAATGGTCGTTTTTTAGCAAGTGTCGTAATATAGAACTAATATAGAACTAGGAAAATATTCACTTTTTTCCTTGCACGTTTTCTACTATTTTTACTTTGTAGGCATTTTTTTGCGAATATTAATTCTCTCATAAAATTGTTTTCCGATGTAAAATACTAATTACGTTGTAAAATCTTAAAATCCTGTACCCCTTTTTTTTTAACAAATGTGTACCAAGTGTCGTAATATAGAACTAGGAAAATATTCACTTTTTTCCTATCACGTTTTCTATTATTTTTACTTTGTAGACATTTTATTGCGAATATTAATTGTCTCATAAAATTGTTTTCCGATGTAAAATACTAATTACGTTGTAAAATCTTAAAATCCTATCGCTCTTTTTTTTTTTAGCAAATGTGTACCAAGTGTCGTAATATAGAACTAGGAAAATATTCGCTTTTTTCCTATCATGTTTTCTACTACTTTTACTTTGTAGATATTTTATTGCGAATATTAATTATCTTATAAGATTTTCTCATAAGTCCCCCTTTTTTAAAGCAAATGTGTACCAAGTGTCGCGGTACAACAATATATATCTTTTCCACTTTTCCACTTGTCAGGAAAACATTTGCCCCAACTAACCTGCTTCCAGTCTCTATTCACTTCTTCGATACAGTATTTGATTCTTGATTTGCGCGCTGTCAGTGCCCAATACTTCAGCAGACAGATGAAGGAATAGTAAGCCAATCCTATGATCCTCATTCTCAACACAGGGTCTTTTTGCTCCAATGTGATGTGTAGAACACACTGCACTTCGAAGAAAACGACCACCAAGTTACTCAGTCCGATCACGATTTTTGGTAAAAACCTGCCGATCCCCTTTAACATTGCTGGCCATATTCCGATGAAATTCAGTATCCATTTCAGGAACTTTGTCACGTAAATGATATCCTCCTCGTAGTTTGGATTTCGCGGTTGATCAGTGTGATTCTGAACGGAGGGGTGCATGTTCGTGGACAGCTCGAAAATGACTGCTTACAACGACCGAGTAGCATTGATTGCAAGGTCGTCGGGCTTGCGCTTATGATATCGCGTGCGTGCATCTGTCGCAGAACTTTGAAATCGATTATTACTCATCAATGTAGCGAACATCGGGAATTATAACGAATGGATGACTCTGGATACTATAGAGTCTAAAACTTTCTCTCTGGATCTATGTTCTTTTATTTGCTTTTTATGTTGTTCTGTAAATTTACGTTCTGTCCCTTCGTAGGAAACGAAGTAATCGGAAATTTGTATGGAAATACTGGATTAGAAATACCGCCCATTGGCAGTTCTCTGCTATCTGGACATAAGTGGACCGATCTGGAACATGAAGAGTACGATTGGGAGCCTCGTGCACGAACAAAGTATGTGTATTGTCGTACGTGCAATACGTATTTTTTTTATTTTTTGTTAAAACAACTGAAAAGTAATATGTATCTATGAAATAGATAGTAATACATGTCTATAAATATATATTACTTATACTATGTAAAGTAATATTTATCTATGAAAGATGTGTTATGTGTTATTATTAAAAAAAAAACAGAAAAATAACGATTTTACGACACACCTTTTTTTATTGATTATTCTACAATTAAATATTTAAATAACGAAATCACAACGATTATTAAATTACTCCATGAGGGTATTCCGGACGAAATTGAAGTACGCGAACGATGACTTTAAAACCTGTAAAGAACGAAGTTACATTTAGTTACGAATACTAGATTGTATAAATTCTCAGACGCATAATATTTGCAAAAGCCTACATTTGCGAAAGTTGGCAAAGATATATAAATTATCTTTCCGGCGCTAATTTTCATCGGAGTGCTCGACATGGCGATAATTAAAATGAGGCTTCGAGTTGTCTTACTCGGTAAACGATACCAATCGATCATGCAACATGACATTCCAATGTTAGTACTCTGCAGTAAAAAGAACAAAACTGACGAATTTATATATATATTACGAAAGAAAGTTAGATACCTTTTCTATCAGTAGATCGCCGATGTAGCACCACAAGGATATGTTAAATGTCAGTGATGTTAGTACCGCGGAATACGTTAACACACCGAGTTTATTATCGCGTTGCCAGTCCTACTAGAAACACGAGGATATTAAATACAAATCTAAATATAAACGTACACATAAACGTACCGTTATGCAATAGTACTCGATCAAGCATATCACAAACGTGGTACCAACGAATTCGAAAAGACACACTTCCTGCAGAATCGTTTCAAACATCGCAGAAAATCTGCAATAGCGCGTGACATGTTTTTGAATAGTGATAGACAACAGTTTACTTTACCTTCGTGTTTGTACTTTAAAATTTTTGTATGCCGTTGTACGATTTCCATCAGCCGAGTGTCCGAATTGTCACTTTTCTTGGAAAATTTCCCATCGACCAGATCGTCTAACTGAGACATGATGATGTCGATCTGTCCGCAGGCGTGTGTTGCGAAAAACGCAGCTAATCCACAGCAACTGCATATTACAGCGTTCATCATGATTGAGCATAAAGATTGAAGAGTGTACGTGATTTCGTAGATAGGACTTTGTTGGGCATTGATATGGCCGCTATACATAGGATACAATAGTACTCTGATCGTATTATTATTCTCATCTATTTGCGATCCTATCGCATATTGCAGAATTGTGATGTAGAATATGTTACCACAGTACAAAAACACAGCACAGAATACAGTCAGATCTTTTCCGATCTTCCCGTACCTTAGCATACACATACGATCTCTTTGTAGCTCCACCTGTAGAAAGTTTTTTCGATAGAAAAATTTGCATTTTGTTGAAAAAGAATTCATCATTCCGTGTACGAATGACTCAGTGGAAGAATGGCCAAGTGACATGATCTATACTCTAAGTATTACATTGTACATAAATTTATTCACTTTTTTTCCTATTATATTTTCTACTTTTACTTTGTAGATATTTTATTGCGAATATTAATTGGCTCATAAAATTGTTTTCCGATGTAAAATACTAATTACATTGTAAAATCTTAAAATCTCCCTTTTTTTTTAGCAAATGTGTACCAGTGTCATAATATAGAACTAGGAAAATATTCGCTNTTTTTTTTTTAACAAATGTGTACCAGTGTCATAATATAGAACTAGGAAAATATTCGCTTTTTTCCTATCATGTTTTCTACTATTTTTACTTTGTAGGCATTTTTTTGCGAATATTAATTGTCTTATAAGATTTTCCGATGTACATTGCAAAATCTTAAAATCCTAAAAGTCCCTTTTTTTTTTTAAAGCAAATGTGTACCAAGTGTTGTAATATAGAACTAGGAAAATATTCACTTTTTTCTTATCACGTTTTCTACTATTTTTACTTTGTAGACATTTTATTGCGAATATTGTCTCATGAAATTGTTTTCCGATGTGAAATACTAATTACGTTGTAAAATCTTAAAATCCTATCCCCCCCTTTTTTTTTAGCAAATGTGTACCAAGTGTCGTAATATAGAACTAATATAGAACTAGGAAAATATTCACTTTTTTTCTATCACGTTTCCTACTATTTTTACTTTGTAGGTATTTTATTGCGAATATTAATTGTCTCATAAGATTTTCCGATGTACATTCTAAAATCTTAAAATCCTAAAACTCCCCTTTTTTTAAGCAAATGTGTACCAAGTGTCGTGGTACAACAATATATATATATATATATACTTTTCCACTTTTCCACTTGTCAGGAAAACATTTGCCCCAACTAACCTGCTTCCAGTCTGTATTCACTTCTTCGATACAGTATTTGATTCTTGATTTGCGCGCTGTCAGTGCCCAATACTTCAGCAGACAGATGAAGGAATAGCAAGCCAATCCCAGGATTCTCATTCTTAACATAGGGTCTTTCTGTTCCAATGTGATGTGTAGGACGCACTGCACTTCGAAGAAAATAAACACAAAGTTACTTATTACGATTGCGATCTTTGGTAAAAATCTCCCGACCCCCTTTAACATTGCTGGCCATATTCCGATGGAATTCAGTATCCATCTCAAGAACTTTGTCACGTAAATGATATCCTTCTCGTAGTTTGGATTTCGCGGTTGATCAGTGTGACTCTGAACGGAGGGATGCATGCTGGTGGACAGCTCGAAAATGACTGCTTACGACGACCGAGTAGCATTGATTGCAAGGTCGTTCGGCTTATGACATCGCGTGCGTGCATCTGTTAGAAAACTTCGTAATCGATTATCACTCATCAATGTAGCGAACATCTGAAATTATAACGAATGTTGGTACCATAGACTCTAAAACTTTCCCTCTGGACGCAAGTTTTTTTTCTCGCTTTTTTTTTATATCGTTCT
>NIPQ01092804.1:0-69447 GCA_002806875.1 Lepidotrigona ventralis hoosana
TGTATCGCATAAGTATTTCAATCTCGTTTATTATGGAAAATACAATACTTCAGTTTTTACAAGTTGATTCATTGGAAAAAAATATTTTTGCCAGTGGGATGGATAGTTGTAGCTATTTTCTAATATTAATTTCTAATATTAATGTTTCATTATTAATATTTTGTTAATGTCGTGAAGATTTGTGATCATGGATGAATATTTTTATTTTTAATTTTTTTTTTTCAGATAATTTATTTTTATTTTATGAAAGTCCTTGAACATCTAATATATTTTTTACTTCATCCTCCATTCCTTCATTTCCTTCCAATTAAATCAAGGAATCTCCACATAAATGATATTTAAGAATTTATTTAAAAAGAATATCTAATCTTGAAATTTCNTGATATTTAAGAATTTATTTAAAAAGAATATCTAATCTTGAAATTTCCATTTTATAATTTTCGGAGCTGCTTGTCCGCATTTTGTTTTTCGTTTCATTAAATTTACGATATTGTGATCTCAAAGATTCTTAACATGCTTTCGCATCTATAAATAAAAAAAAACAAATGATATTCATTACAAATTTCATAAATCTACATCTAAAATTATTAACAATATANAAATTTCATAAATCTACATCTAAAATTATTAACAATATAAAAATAGTAACATTAAATATATAAATTTCTAGCAACAGGAGATTCATACTAAATAATTCATGTCAAAGCATCCAGCTATTGTTACTGTATCATATAAAAAATTGTTCTAGAAATGTGTCAAACAATTAATTATGAATTGATTAGCTGCATTTATTCAAACCCTGCAAAAAGAAGATAAAAATTGTGATAGATATATGCATTACGTGGAATTTCCGGAATTGTCTAGAAACCATCGATCGAGAGTTTATTATAATAAGTATTCATAACAAACAATGGATCGTTCTGTTATAATTATAAAAAATTTTTTCGTCGTATTATTGGCCCTCGTAAATATAAACTATCAATTTATAGATATCGACACAGGGTCTTATAGCAAGAAGACGACATTTTTGCCAATTTTAAATTTATTTAAAAATAAAAAATTAAATATTCCTGTAAATTGTGCTCGTAATACGTTATGCTCAAAAACATTTCCATTAAAAAAATATTTGATGACACCATTCTAGTATGCATGATATTGAGAAATATATTTTTAATTGTCATGAACTAAATGTCAATAGTTGAATGTATGTTTGAGATTTTATTCCATAATTCTATAAACATTTTATTTGAAAATATGTATAATAATTAACTACATTAAAATTCCATTGAATTTACATATATATATGAAGGATACCCATATAAAAATTTGAAATAATTATGTAAGAAGTGATTTTACGTGAAAAGATAAGTTAAAAAGAAAGAATAACATTTTTTTATTTAAGATTTCATTCTTAAAAAAATCAAGTTTGAAAATTTATCAAGTATATTTATTCTTAAATTTGACTATATCTATACTAAATATGAATAAATAATCGATAAGTAGTTATTTATTTGCTAAAATAAGTAAAAAGTGTAGAATAAAATTTTTTCGTTTAAGACCTTATTTTTGGAAATAAAACTTAAAACATATTTAGTTAAAAATTGGTTTAATAGTCATTTGATAAATTTTGAATTTAATTTTCTCAAGAACGAAGCACCTTATAAAAATATTTTATACTTCTGACTTATTTTCACGAACAAAATATCTTATCGACTACTATTTGAAAAATTTTCAAACTTTTTTAAAAAACAAAAAAAAATAAAATGAAAAATTTTTGTTTTTTGTTTTGTTCTTTGTTTTCAACTTATTTTTAGAACCATCATCTAATCTAAATGATTATACTACCAATTATGAAATACCTTGTATATTATATACATATACATATCTTTTTTCTCGAAACATCAGCACTTTTTTTTAATATTTATTTTATCACGAAAACTCTCAGGTGACTCGAATGTGAATCGCGAAATACATTCATATCATTAATTTAGTTTCGATTTAATAAAATGTGCAAGAATTATTGCTAGACCGCGACTTCAATTATGTAAATACGTACATTTTAAATTAAATATTTAATCGAACTAAGAGTGAATCATGTGTATGTATGGAGCTTTAAGTTTCCTTCAGACCTTTCTGCTTGCAAATTATATAATAAACATGCTTGCACTTCATTAGAATTAGCATCTCCTCCAAATTATTAGTAAATATTACTAATAATTTAAAATTCATCTCAATTCAAATGTTAAATTTCATTTTGAATTTTGATTTCAGAATATATTAAAACTTTCAATCCAAGGAGATTCTTCTGCATCTCATGCTGAAAAAAATTAGTCCCCGAGTCTTTCGAAGCTTCAGAAATGCGATCGAACTATAATGTCAGTTTTAATAGTTATCTTTTATACCATATTGTAGTATCCAAGAAGCAAAACTTTTGATCCATTAGTAATACGTTTACAATGTTATTGATTATGGTATGAGTATCGATTAAAACAAATTATCACTGCTAAAAAAGTTTATATAAAACATTAATATTAAATAACATAATAATATATAAAGTATTCAAATATCTTTGTGAGTAACATACTGTATATATACATACTGTATATATACATATCATAAATACTGTATATATACATATTAATTTTATCACAATAGGTAAACAACAGAAACATAATGTTTAATTTACCATCAACTTTAATTTTATTTATGCTACATTATGTAATTAATGTGTAGCAATAATTGCTGTTTGTTCTTCTTCTTCTTCTTCTTCTTTTATTTCTTCATTATTACTTTTGACGTAGTCTTGATAGTTAATTTTAAAAGATTCTTTAGAAAGTTCACTCTTAATTTGAACTCTACAACATTTAAAAATATTTATATTATTGTGATATTTCATTTTATTATCTTAGAAAAATTACATAAATATACGTACCTTTCAATAAATAATCCATCACGTTTTGGTCTCATTGATTCAACATCACTGATTAGTGAAGAAAAGTTTTCTTCTAGTTCTTTTATGTCCATATCAAGCTAATAAATAAATTAACAAATTATATACTTTGTACAAATTATAAACTTTACAATATTATATATAAATTTACCAAGCCAAAAGTCGTATTAATTTCGCCATATTCTTTGAAAGTTTTATGAGGTTGTGCAGTGTACAGAATTCCATTTTTGAATTTTTTAACTAATTGATTCATATTATTACCCAAAGTACCTGAAATATTTAAATTACTAAATATTTAAATGTCATAATTGTATATAAATATTATTGTAAATAAAAATTTATGTTCAATGAATACGTTTATTTACCTATTTTAATATTTGGAAATTTCTTTTTCAATAATCCCCTAATTAATAACATATCAGATAAAATATCTGCATGAGCTACGACATAATCGTACTCTTTGAAATTAAATGACCCATTCTATAATTACAGATTTGTATTTAAATTTATATTTATGTTTTATAATATAATTATAATATATCAATTTTATAATTAATGTATAATATTTCAACTTACTTGAATCTTTCTTATCAATTCAACACCACCAATATAATCAGCTCCGGCATTTCTGGCATTTTCTTGTTCTTCTAAATTTTTGGAAAAGGCTAATACGGTTCTATTATTTTCCATACATGTAAATATATGTGGTGTATCAATAACTTTCATAAATTTATCAACATACTTATTCTTCTTTTCACGCTATTTTGAATAATTTTAAAAATATTCTTATTAGAAAAAATTTTTTAATTTATTGTAATATTCGTAAAAGTGTTTAATATAATATGTGTAAATAAACTGTTTAAGTTCAAATAAATAGGTTCAACCATTTAACATTTAACAATCGAGTATTAAAATTTGGCTCAAATAAATAAAATTTATATAAACAAAGTTTTATTATACTTTAAAATTTTTTACCCTCATATTTAATTCTATAAATGCATTAACAATTGCATTAGGTTTATTAAGCATAGTTGGATGATGTGTTTCACGATGATTTTCTATAGCCTCTTTTAAAGAATAAACTGGTTGTGGGTGATATTTTATTATATATACATTATCGATTGCTTTCCATTTCCAACTTTCATCAATGATATTTAGTGGACAAACTTCTGCCTTTATCCTATTATTAAATTATTGAAATACTTGATATTTTATAATAATATATACTCTAACAAGAAATTAACAAAAACTTAATGCTATAAATCACTCACTCTTTGTTCTTTCTATATGGGACATATCCTATTTGCTCAATTACTGTCTTAACTTTTTTCTTTTTAAGTTTTAATCTTCTTTTTTCTCTTGTTCCTTTCCTAGCTGCATAATCTCGACTTTGCATAAACATATATGAGCCTATATTATATCCAGCATTGTGGTTATATGTAGTACGGAAACTTTTTATTAACCAGTCTGCAAATATCAAATTAAAATGATTAAAAATAAAACTATATCAATGAAATCATATTAATTTAGAAAGAAATATAATTTAAAAGTTACTCACTTGCTATCATGATTGTACATGAAGTAAATCTAAACAGGTTAAGACAATTGCCAAAGACGATTACCAAATGAAATAGGAAAATATCCTAGGGATATTATATTTTCAAACATTCAATATAAATAAAAAATCACTAATAACGCGTTTAAATTATAATGTATATTTTCTCTATAAATATAATGTTAGTACATCAAAATTGTGTTTATTTCTATTATAATATACATTAAAATAATTATTCATAATTATTCATTGTAATCGCAAAATATAATAAATTTATTTAGAAAATTAAATAAAAGTAATTTATAATGTTAATGTACATGTATAAATAAGTTACAAAAGTGAAAATTTAAAATAATTATTACGTGCACTGACAGTGTGTTCGTGAAACAGCACTATATAGACAATATGGCAGACGGAAGTAGACGTCATCAGTGCCAACTGTTAGCCAACTAGGCTTTTAGTTAAAGCTGTGCTTTCCATAGCAAGAAAAACTCTTTTTCTCCATCTTTTACAGCTTCATATATTTCGTACAGATTTCAGAGGCCAAGGAACAGATTTTATGTAATTATACTATGCGCACGGTTTTTTGACTTGTCTGCAATTTTGCATTTAATGGTGGTGAACGAAACATTTATTAGCACGCGAGATCCTGGTAAGTCTATCGTATTTCAATTGTAATCATCCATCGATTGTATTCTAAATGTTATTCTTCATTTCGATGTAATAAATGGTACCGATGTAACATCTTTTTGACCATTTATAACTACTTATAGATATTGTTATTTGTATTTAATTAAATCTTTTCTTACAATGTAAATATATCTTAAATTAAATCAAGGCTATAATGAATCTAAAAGGTGGTTTCTATTATACATTGCAATTACTTACAGATGATAATCTTGTTAACTCATCATTGTTGCAGAGTCATTCAATACTTAGTACATAATAAACCTCACATTCATATCTACAAATATGTTCATTTGGGACTGGTTTGCAGGAGTTTTAAATTACCTTGGTAAGTTAATTTTTATAATTTTTCATATATATATTGTAATGGATATGTATAATACAGATATAAAGTATATTAAGGTATATGTGATTTGACTTCATTTTATTCTTACTAATATATTATTTTTAATATATTAATTGTTTTTATTAATATATTACATCTTATATACATTCTTATCAATACATTTAAAGTTTTGTTTCTTATATGATTTTTATGATACGTTACATCTATGTATTTTATAATAATATACATCTTATAATATATTCTTATTAATATATTTTAATATATTTAAATTTGATTTTTTTTTTGTATATTGTATGATTTTTATTTTTAATTTTTAGGTCTTTGGAAAAAGAGTGGTAAACTCTTGTTTCTTGGTTTAGATAATGCAGGCAAAACCACATTACTTCACATGCTCAAAGATGATCGATTAGCTCAACATGTACCTACATTACACCCAAGTAATTACATACTGTTCAGAATAATTTATATTCACATATAGTTTTATATAATTATTTTATTTAATGTATACTAGATACTAAATGTATATTAGATATATATTCATATATACTAATTACTAGTAAATTAAAGTAACCAGATATTTTATAGTTTATTATTAATTATATTTAATTACATGCTTTTATGCTTTAGCATCAGAAGAACTGTCTATTGGAAATATGAGGTTCACAACATTTGATCTTGGAGGACATCCTCAAGGTATAATTAATTGATTTATTAAAATTTTATAATATTATTTTTATTGAAATATGACATTTTTTTTTATAGCTCGAAGAGTTTGGAAAGATTATTTTCCTGCAGTGGATGCAATAGTATTCCTTGTTGATGCAAGTGACAGATCGCGGTTACCAGAATCAAAAGCTGAATTTGATGCACTTTTAACTGATGAACAACTTAGTGCATGTCCAGTTTTAGTGCTAGGTAATAAAATTGATAAACCAGGTGCAGCATCAGAGGATGAACTTAGAAATTATTTCAATCTTTATGGTCAAACAACAGGAAAGGTATGTATAATAGACAGTTTACTTTACATTTTATTTAAAACAAACTAATTTATATGAGTTTAAAATAATATATGAATTCTAGGGAAAAATTTCTCGCAATGAAATACCTGGTCGTCCATTGGAATTATTTATGTGTTCAGTACTGAAAAGACAAGGGTATGGTGAAGGTTTCCGCTGGCTTGCTCAGTACATTGATTGAATGCATACAGTAATTTAAATACTCAGATTTGTGGCAGTTTATTTACATTTTCCTTTCCTGTAATTCATATTGGATATTAATACAAAAGTGTATTATCCTTTATGTGAAGCAGTAAGACAGGAATATTAATATATAAACTGCAATAACAGATTCAGAACAGTGCAAATAAGTTTAAAAAGAAAAACATCTTAAAAGTATAATATGACGAACGTGATAGGACTAACTTCTTATTTTAATACATAAAATCTATAAGCTATAAAAATTTTTTTAATTTCATACAAATTCTGTGAATTTTCGTCATTTTGCAAATTATATTATGAAAACACCTGACATAATAAAAATAAACATTTTGATAAATAAAGTAATAAATTATTCAAGAATTTTGTTTCTCAAAATTATTTTTCATAATGTAAATGTTTTAATTACATAAAAAATATTTTAAGCACATTTTTGAAATTAAAAAAGTATGATAAATGTATTTGGTTTGGTTTTTCTGTTTTACTTCAATAGTAAGAATATGAATAAAGAAAGAAGTGATATACTTGTTTAACATATTGTTATTTCTTCAAATCATTTTTCCTTTTTCATATTTTTTTTTTCTTTTTAATAAAATGCAAGAATTACTTAGAAAAAAGATTGAAAACAGGTACATTTTATTATAAAATTAACAATATATTTCAATAATAATTTTTATAATACATTTTATTATAAAATTATCAATATATTTCAATAATAATTTTCTGAGATATTATTAATGTCTTGTAAAATATTATGACTCTTCCACAACTATATAAAAATTATATAAATGTTTGTATAAACTTGTTTAAAATAAAGTAAAAAAGAATTTAGAAATAAAATTTTAATGTCTTAACATGATAGTTATACGGACTTATATTTTGTTCATTATTTTTTGTAAAGAAGGTATGTTGTTCTATATTGTATATTTTCATTTGTTGCATTACTTTCTTAATATTGTAATTTAACTTTAAAGTTGCAATTCTTTTTCTTCTAAAAGTTTTGTAAACTGTTGATTTACATAAGTATCTGTTACTTCTTCTAGAGAGTTAGGATTCCATATTGGTTTTTGATCTTTATCAATTAAAAGAGCTCTTACACCTGTGGTAATGATAATAATGATAATAATAACTGAACTTCATAATATGTTTGCATGAAATAAAATTGTTTTGAATAAGAGAATAAATATGCATTTATACATACCTTCACAAAAATCGCTTGTTTTGCTTAAAGCAGCACATGCTAATCTATATTCCATTTTTAAACAGTCTGCTAAATTTAATGTACTTCCTTTTTGAATGGCGAACATAGTAACTTTTAGAGAAGTGGGAGATGCTTTTAATAACATTTTCAATGTTTTTTTTGCCCATTCTGAATTATCCTTTTTTAAGCTTCATTAAAATATAACATTTATTCAATATATAAAAATAATATTTTAAAATTCTATGTAGTCTAACTATTGTTATAATCACTTTACCTCTCTATTATTTCTTCTACAGATAATGAAGAAAAATATGTATTAATTTTATTCATATATGGTGCTAAACAGAATTCTTCATTCCACGTTACAGATTGATATTTGTTTAAGATTTCCGCAACATTAGATTGTTCAGTCATTAGTAAATCTTGCTTTAAATTTGGTAACTTTTCAGAAGTAACAAAATGTGTTGCAATACCAGCAAGTAGTACATCAATGCCTTTCAATATGATATATGTGACAAAAGCACTTAATATACAAATTATTAAATTCAGTAATTTTTTATACCTTTTAAACGATCTCCAGTTAATCCGAGGTAAAGACCCAATTTACCCTTCAATCTAGGTAAAAAATAAGTTCCACCAACATCAGGAAATAATCCAATTGCTGTTTCTGGCATTGCAAACAATGTTTTTTCTGTTGCAATTCGATATTTACCATGAACAGATAATCCAACACCACCTCCCATAGTTATTCCATTTATTATAGCCACATATGGTATTTTACATGTACCAATGAGGTAATTTAAACTATATTCAATAATTTTATTGAAACAAAACATTGATACGAAAATGTGTTATTTAAATTATTTTGTAACTTACCTATATTCCTTTCTGAAAAATGTTTCACCTAAGATTTTATTTTCAGTTTCTTTTAATGTATTAACAATAGATTTTACATCACCACCTGCACAAAATGCTTTTTCTCCTGCACCTTCTATTATTACTAATCTTTTAGATGATTCCCATTTCTTAAGTATTGGATATATTTTTTCAACCATTGACAAATTTAGGGCATTCAGTGCTTTAGGGCGATTTAATATAATAATACCTTTGTCCTCTATCTTATTTTAAAAGAAGATATTTAATTTAATTAAAAAAAGATATAAATATTTAATACATATATATTATTTACTGTAAGTATACATACATCTTTAAACAAGACATCATCTTGTGTAATGGCTTGTATTTTGTTGCCTGTAATTGTATTTTTATTAGGTATTGGAATTTCAATAGGTGGTTTAGGATCTGAGTGAGGTTCAGATTGAGGTTGTGATTGAGGAAGTGTAGGTTCAACAATAGGACCTAAATTGTAAAAATGTAAAAGTTTATATAAAAATAATTGTAATTCATTCATAAAAATATGCAATTCATAAGTTAATTTATTATTAATATTTTGAATTAGTTAATATATTGAAATTCATATATTTATTCTATTTTTAACTGTATAAATCAAATTTTTATTAGAACTTAATAATATTATTATAATTATATACTTAAAATATATTTGTTTTTGAAACCTGGTATTTCTACTATAGGGTTTGGATATGGTGTTGATGGCGTTGTTTCAGGTGGTAATATAACAGGTTTTGGAGTTTGATTGTTAAATTTTAAACCCTTGTCCTTACCTGTGCCTTGTGTTGATAAATATCTGAATATATTAAATGAATTACCATTTAAGCAATTTAGTTTCGATGTACCATTTTTTATCTAAAAGAAAATATACACATATTAATCCGACATTCTATTGCATAATTGTAAATAAATAAATGATTACCATTTTGGCTATTTATTTTATAGTTGACTATTTTATTTTATATAATTACTTATTTTTATAATTATTTACTTTATATAAATTAATAATAAAATACAAAGATATTAGTACAATGTAAAGTATTATGATACAGACATATTTGGTATATTAAAAGATATTTAATTATATAGGTTATGAAATATCTTCAAATTAGTTGATATTCTTTTTTGTTGCGTCATGCGTAATGAAGTAATATACATCATCCGTTGAGACGTCATATAATAAGCGTAAAAATGTAAAATACAAATTACATTAATATATTTCTTAACATATCTATTAGTTTAAAGACATATCATATTATTATGTTGCATGTATATCACTTTTTAAATATATATATGAGAAATATCAATATAAAATTTATAAAATAATAATAAATAATAATTAATAATATAAATATTAAAGTCAAAAAATGATACTTAATATTTTTAAATGATACTTAAATATTTTTAAATATTTTATGATTTCAATTTAAAAAAAGCGATCAATATAATTGTATATAAATAAATTTATGTAATAGGTATATCATATAAGTGCATCCAATTTTTTTTTATCTCAATATATTTTCATAATTCTTAAGAATAACGCAACAAAGAGGCATTTGCATATCTAACGAGAATTAATATTATATTTTCGCGCTAATACAGATTGCGAAATATTTACGAGCAAAATAGTACCAACATATTACAATCATTGTTAATTCTTAAGAATAACGCAACAAAGAGGCATTTGCATATCTAACGAGAATTAATATTATATTTTCGCGCTAATACAGATTGCGAAATATTTACGAGCAAAATAGTACCAACATATTACAATCATTGCAGAAGTAAAACAGTACCAACATATCTACAATCGTAGTAGAAGTATAACCTCTTATCTATCCTGAGATATTTTGAAAATACCGTAAAAACAGTAATCATTATAATGTTTAAATATTCCAATTTATTTGGTGAATGTGCAAAGATCATACAGAAGAGTAATGCTCGTTTTATTAGTTTTCGAAGCATAAAAAAACTTTGTTCAATGCATTTCAACAAAACAATCGAAACTGCAAAACCTCCTTACGATTTCATTTGTCAATATGTGCAAAGATCATACAGAAGAGTAATGCTCGTTTTATTAGTTTTCGAAGCATAAAAAAACTTTGTTCAATGCATTTCAACAAAACAATCGAAACTGCAAAACCTCCTTACGATTTCATTTGTCAAGTTGGTAATCCTATCTTGCGACAGAAAGCGTCACCTATCGATATAAAGGAAATACAAACAGTAGAATTTCAAAAGGTAAGTCTTTGTTGTTATCTATATTTTTCAATAATTATTGTATTTATTCTAAAAGTCTACAATGATAAAATTTTTTTTTGTACAAGACCTCCTTCACTGATTTCGATAATTTTTGTATAATATATTGTAATATATTGTAAAAGTTGACATTTGCAACAAATTTGTTCTCTTACAAAAAGGTCGGACTTTTTTAATTACCAGACTATATGTAAAAAATTGTCGGTTTTTAAGTTTTCTCATATGCATATTTCTCAATGATTTTTGAATATGTTATAGAAATCAACATTTGGAACAACTTTTTTCTTTTACAAGAATGTCAAATTCTATTAATTTCCAATATATTTATAAAAAATTAACAATTTTTGAATCTTGAATCGTATATCGGCATTCAGCATTTGTCTTACACTTATTTGTATCATAAATACTTTGTACATACAAATGTAAATAAACAATTCCTAGGAAAATTCCATACATATTATAAAACAAAAGTAATTTTCACAAAATTTTTTACTCAGTTTATAGTGTTTGAAATATATTTGTTCAAAAAATAATATTTTACGCAAGCGATGCCGACTAGCCCGCAGCGGCTTGAAAATTCTAACTTACAACCAAACTCAATATATGATATCTATTGTTAATTGAGTTATAATAAACATTTTTTCACAATAATCTCGCTATTGTGTAGATCGCTTTACCTAACAGGGTAAACCAACTAAATGGGATCATTTAAATATTTTCGTTATTTTTTGTTATTTGTTTTTGTTAATTGAGTTATAATAAACATTTTTTCACAATAATCTCGCTATTGTGTAGATCGCTTTACCTAACAGGGTAAACCAACTAAATGGGATCATTTAAATATTTTCGTTATTTTTTGTTATTTGTTCTACAAAAAAACTTCTGAAAACAAAGTTGCACTATTTTAAAAGACAAATGTAATACTGGAAATATTTTTTTTCAATGATCATTTATTTACGTGATCTCAAAGTCATCGTTATTTTTTTGTTATTTATTCTTATAAAACGTAAAAAAAGCTAATTCAACGATCTCTAGAAAGATAGAACCTTTCGATCATTTATTTTTGAGATATTTGCATCTAAATCTATAGACTTTTNAATTCTGTCTATAGAAATATGGCTATTATAACGGAAAATGCTATTTAGTCATCATGAGTGCCAGAGAACTGTTTACGTAATGATGATATCGATATCTATATGGTATTCTACATAAAATCTGATATCAATTTTCGGTACAATATACTGAATTAAGATGTTACTAATCAACTGCTTTCGCTAGTAATTATTAAAGTTGAATTAGGTTATTTTTTTAAATCGTTATTTTCTTTAATTATTTTAAGTGCAACGTCTTATTAATTATTATTATATTAATGTCTCATTAATTAGCGTATGGATACTAAGAACAATATCGTTATTACATCATCGATTATTCGTTAGTTTATGGCAAGATTTATTATAATAACAATGTATTAACACAGACGATACCTCATCTATAAGATTAGTAACGTCTGTATAAACAAAATTCATTCTATTATATCCAAAGTTTTTTATTCATATCTCAGAAATTAATAAAGATCCGCAGTTAAAATTTTTTATTCGGGATTTTATTCCCTCTCCTCTCCTATCTCTCCTATCTCTCCTCTCCAAAATTTCGTTTTATTTGGATAAATGGGTCATACTGTTCTACATGTGGCAAATTGTAGCAGATCGTAGCCTATGCCCTATTTTCTTGATGGATAGAGTAATCTCTTCCATTGCATCGATCTCGATTTTAGCTTTAGCTGCTTAAATTAAAGGAAGATTGGGATAGCAACTATCACTACAACGAAAAAAAATATTCGTCACTCTATACAGCGTATTATATCCAATTTAAGTTGGTTTTTTTTAGTGTTTCAAGATCGACTGTCAGTCTTAAATATATGTAAATTATAATTTGATAGGATTAAAGTTAGATATAGAATGAATTTACTTCGCTTTGCAAAGTATGTATGTGGACACAGTGAGTTCCATCCCAGTGTGGGTCTTATTTCTATAGAATATAATTTAATATTTAATTAATTGAAAATTATCATTTATTAAAAAGAAATATTATTCTGAAAAATACTAATCGGAGGGAATTTTAAATATAAAATTTTAGCTTCGGGTATTTTTTTATTTCTGAAATATTTAACAAAACTTTAACATTAATACAACGGTGTCTTCATTGTAATAGCTTTCGTCGGTGACTTTTTGATAACGAGGTGCTTTGGAAGGAATTCGGGCCCGATTTGTTATTTTTAATAGACTTAATACAATAATAAAGATTGATATGTATATTGATATGAATGGGAAAATGTAAAAATGTGATAGCGATAGAAGCAGTATCACTTTTGCTTTGTGACAATGCGTACACATTCGTTGTTGATCGAAGCAACTATTGCAGAGGTCAGTTTTAATCCTTCAGGGAGGACGATTTCTGTTTGTTGACAATGATGATAATGATTCTTCAAATTGGCTGGCTGTATTCCCAACATACTATGTGTTTATATATTTTTAATGAATTCATTGATATGATACATGTCATATCTTATAATTCATGATTTTATTTATAATAATATCCAATAAAAATAGTGATGCATATTGGTTAATATTAATATTGGCGGTTAATATGTAGAAAAGTCTTCCTACTTTTTTATTTATTTTATTTTTGGAGCCATTAGGGCCCAATTACTCGTTTTTTTTATTTCTTTTATTTTTACAAGTTATATATAATGTACATATATTTTATAAATTACATATAATGTACATATATTAAAACAAAATAGTTAAAACAACCTTCATTAAAATCCTATATATATTATCTATAGCTTCATCATTTTTCATAGGATATTTATATGAAAAAAAATTGCTGCAATTAGTATTCATTATTAGGACAATAAATATTAAGGATATTATTAAGATAACTACAACTAGATAATTAATGAAGATCTTATCAATAGAAGAATCCATTAATGAATATCAGAAGTCAAAATCCTTCGGTTATGGTCATTTTTCTGACAAGTCTAATTTATAGAAAAAGCAATATAATTATGTTATTTACATATAATGGTATTCTCGGTATGCAGAGTACATATACAGGGTATTCTCGTAAGGGATTGAAGTTATAAAAAATATTCCTATAAAAGTTGTATGGTACAAAGAGGTATATTTGGTATTAATGATATTTTTGCAAATAAAATGATGAAGATTTTAAAATCAAGTTCATATTTTTAAATAAATAATAATAATATTATATAATTTAATATATTTTAATATATTTTAATAAATAATAATATCATATAATTTCGAAAGCAGTATTGGATTTATCTGAGCATTCTTTATAAAAAAAAAATATTAACCTAATCTATTTCTATCAAAAAACTATTGGTTTGGGAAATATTTTCTTTTTAATCTTCTATGAAAGACAATAGAGGAATAATATGAGCGATATTTCTATGTTTATATTGTTCTTGTTTTTCATACAAGCTTTACAGAATTAAAGTGAAAATATTTTCTAAATCAATGGTTTTCCAATATGCTTTTTTGTAGAAAATGAAAAATGAATTGAAAATTCATTCAAATGAATCGCAATTGCATTCAAAATTATGTAATTTGAAATATCAACTTGACTTTGAAATTTTCTTCACTATTCTATCCATAAAAATTTCATTAATACCACATAATGTGCTCTTTTATGTTGGACATCTTTTGTAGGAACATTTGTTTTATAACAATCCTTTACGAAATATTTGCATTTTGCGAGATAAACAGAACATTCACTACACATTACACTAACTTCATGTAAATTTGTATTATTTACAGTGCTCACGTTACCTGTTTATCAATGATTGACTGTTTATTTAAATATGCTGCCGCACTATAATTATTGAAGAACAATCCTGGAGCACTCTCAAATATCCTGGACCTCTAAATATTTGAGAACATATGATTTTCTATCCTACAGTTATATAGAGAATGTTTTTAAGGCCAGCAACGACCGTAATTTGTGGCACGGATGGGTTTTAAGATGGTCTTAAAAAATTTGTACTTTTTACCACAGTGGATGCAAGCACTAGGTCTGCATCCTATAGTATTACAAACAACCATTCCTGTCCCATATTACGGTAAGTCTCCGGGATGAACAGTGTCCATATGGCCCCTTGGGAAAGTGAAAGTTGCATTTTCCATCATGACTCGGTGTTTCCATCCCAGACAGTTTTCCAGGAAAGGGAAATCTCATGTCTTCACAGGGGAGGACTTTTCGGGCAGTTATGAAAAGGAAACGAGACGATTAGAATACGAAAGGATGCTCATCGGGAGAGATACGTAAAGACAATTACTTCAAGTACATCGAAATCTCGAGATCTCTTTAGTTATTATAGAACACGTCGACTTTGCAAATTTGGTCCCACATTGTCGTGGGTGATCCTTCGGGCGTAGGGAGTTCACTCGCGAAGTGGTCGCAATGGATTCAAATTTGGGCACGCACGAGTGCGATATTCAAAGTCTAACACGAGACAGCTTAATTTAACAGAGAATTACCGAGAAATTTTGGAAATATTTGACCAATAGTGTTGTTGGCAGGCTTTCGCTGACCGGAGATTTATCTGATCAAATCAATACTGATATTCGAAAAATGTGTAAATATATGTAATTCATGAATTATATGTGATATAAATTCGAATATAATTAATTTATTAGAATATTTTAAAAAGAGTAATTATATTGTTTTTTTTTTCAATACAAGTTAAGTCTATAAAAAAAGTGATCATAACTTTTGAATGAAAGGATTTCGATACCACACACATCGATACGACACACTCAGTCCTAAATACTAAACTTCTATAAAGAAATTATCTTGAAAGTTTTATATACTATAAAATTTTTTCTAATGTTGTAATTCATTTTATCATGAAAATATGCATTTATTTATTTGTTATAGACACTTGATCATTTATATAAAGTATTGAGGAAATCTGACACAGTAGGATTAGCAGCCCCACAAATCGGTTTAGCTTGGCAAGTATTTGTTATAGAACTAACGGAAGAAACTTTGAAAGATGTTCATCCAACCATACGATTACATTGTCAGATCGAACCTCAGCCTTTGACATATTTTATCAATCCAGAAATGGAGATAACAAATTCCGAAGAACTTATATTTTATGAAACATGCGGAAGTATCGAATATTTTCATGCAGAAGTACCAAGACCAAAAGAAATTCAAATCAAAGCACTTGATCGATTTGGAAAATCATTTTGTTGGAAAGCAGAAGGTTGGTTAGCTAGGATAGCTCATCATGAAATGGATCATTTAAAAGTAAGTTGTTTTTTTCTCTTATTAGTTTATTTATTATTTAAAACGAAACAACATGTTTTCAATTTCATATACTTCAATTATTGTTTTCCTTCGTAAGAATCTATTTAGAAAATAATGATTTTTCTATAATTAGTTAAATCTAATTTTAAATTTAATTTAATTGCAATTCTTAAATTACAAATTTATTTGTATTAAATTTTTCACTAATTTTTTCTTTTCATTATTGTATATTTTTGGATGATCTTATAATGATTATAGAATTAATTAGTTATTTGTTTTTTTTTATCAGTGAATAAATATAATTAAGTAATTATACAATTGTTTCATTTGGAACAACTTAACACTAGTAATATATTCTTTTTTTTATTTAAAATAAAACATTTATATTTTTTTCTTGAAGTGTAAAACTAAATTACTAATTATTTAATTATTAGTTATTTACTAAATTATTAGTTATTTAATTAAATTATCAGACGATCTATGTTGTAAGTTGTATTCTATATAACATATGTGTCTTCTATGTTGACATATTTTTCTAGTTGTGAATAAAAGTTAGAATAAAGTAGTGAAAATTGGCATTATCAAATGAAATTTATGGTAGTATCTCAATTGAAATCGGATTTGAATTTGATTAAAGGATCGAAAGTGACTTGTTAGGGAAAATGGTGAAGTTAAGGTCCTACATGTGTACTATCGATCCGTTCTTTATTCGCTTACGTTCCGCGCTTGAAGCAATTATATTCTTGCAGTCTGTCTTCAAATTCTTTATAATTGTTATTATTATAGAATGGTGAATACATTACACAAACCTTCAGCTTGTACTAATTCAATAAGCTAATTTTACCTAAAAATTAAAAAATTCACCATATTAAAATCGAAAAATCATTGCCAGAACGTGATTGAACTGAAATCTAACGTTACATAATCTAAATACTGGAATAATTAATCCGACATAGAATAGAACGTTTAATGAACTATGAGCGAATCAATAGCACGATCGGCCTTAACTTCTGAAATATTTGTCGAGAGAGGAATTATAGTTTTATTTATCTAGGAATAAGTATCTAGTAATGTATAACTTTTAATTAATTTATTAATTAAGAAAATGTAAATACGAGCGTAAATATTGTTAATTAATGTACAATTATTTATTTTTGCAGGGTTTATTATATACCGATAGAATGTTTCCATTAACATTTGAGTATAATAATTGGAACAAAGAAAACAACATTGATGAGGAAAAGAATATTATAAAGTAAAAATAAAGAATATTATTAAATGATAGAATTTTGTGATCTTTACATAAATTACATTTAGTTAAATTAAATTTAATTGAATTAAATTCACGAGTTAATGCATAAATCATATAAATTGTAACTATATATATTAGATATAATCTGTTAACAAATTGTACAAATTAAACTGAAATATAGTATACAATAATATACAATAATATGTAAAATATCGTTGTGAAAAGTTATTAAAATTTTTGAAATTCCTTTCCTTAATTTGCTTGTATCTACGTCACTTTAATAATTAGTTATATGAATAGTTATTTAATCATTTATATCGCAAAATATTGCTAAATTAGTGTTAAAATATGTATTAAAATATGTATTTTATTATTGCTTTTTAATATTTTTTCTTAATTTTCATGTAATGCACAAGATTTGTTAGAGTTCACAAGCATGGTATAAATGAATAAATATTCTCTGGTCATTAAGAAAATTGACGTAGCATGTAAACCAAACTTGTTACATATGTATCCAATAATCATATGCGTTTCTAACGTATTAACTTTTTAAATTACATAGCATGAACCTGAGAGTGTATTTAGGAATATTTTAATTGTAAGACAAATATAACTAATTCGTTAATATAACTAATTCATTGGTATTTGGGATTTCTTGATTTCTTGCAGTTCTTTTATGATTATAACTTTGACATCTATTTATACATCACCTTTTTGTATTTTATAATGAACAAGGATTGAAGTCGCAACTTATACATTATCTTTTTGTTATACAATCTTAACATAATAATTTAAATTTATTACGTCACTCGTATGATTTTAATAATAGTATAATTTTAATAATAATTCGACAGAAATAAATATTCGATATTAATTGACATTATTTGTGTATATTTTCAAATATACCAACTCAATTTTCGCTATTTTTTATTTTCTACAAACTATTATTTATTTAAATAACTATATTTTATAACAAATGATCTATTCATTAATATAACGAAATATTATTTTTGTAAAGTAAGTATTTATATTTTACATATTTGAAAGATAAAAGAAATTGTATATTTTTCTTATATTACTTTTATATTACTCTTTCTTATGTGATTTTTATTTTTTAACGCTATTATTAGAATGATCAAAACAACTGATTTGTAATTTATCATATAAAGTTTATAGATTTACAACTATATATAATACTAGATATTTAAACGATTTTTGTTCATTGTATTAAATAAATTCTATTTTTCGTCCTTATACTTTAATCTCTCTAATACAAATTGTACACATTTTATTTACAAAAATATGCATTATGTAAATTATTTATTAATTTACGTCGTTTTCTTTAAATCATTCTTGTCCTATTTTGAAACAAATAATTTAAAATTAAAATTATATTGTTAAAAATGCCTCACTACAATTTAGTATCTAAATTGTATATATACCTTTTATATTTTACTATATTTTATACTATAGTTAGTATAATATTATACATTATAAATTATAGAACTCCCTCCATCCCAAATTAGTTGTCCCATTTGATGTGTAAATGTTATATATTCTGTGACTAGAATAGTTATTACATATGTAAAAAAATAAAATATAAACAAAATTTGACGGAAATGGAAAATTTTTAACAATAATTTAATCTTAAATAATATTTAAACAGTTTTTAGCATTAATTACAGTCTCAGGTTTACATATAATACTATATGGTGACGACTTTCTATATGGTCTATAATGCTATATGGCCACATCTGAGTTTTTCTTTGTTCATATGCAATTTTTCGAGTTTACATATAATATTATATGGTGACGACTTTCTATATGGTCTATAATACTATATGGTCACATCTGAGTTTTTCTTTGTTCATATGCAATTTTTCGAGTTCATTTTCTTCAATAAGAATTGGAGAAAAAAATATGTCTAAATTCTTTTCTCTCCTTGAAAATTCTATATAAGGTTGGGCACATTTACGGCATATGATGCCGTAAATTACGGCTATATAAGGTTGGGCACATTTACGGCATATGAACTTCTAAGTGATCCTCTTTGATTCAAGAAAATATCTTTAATTTTCTCCAAGTTTTAAGAAAGATTTTTTACTTTTCATCAATTTTTTAAAAATTTACATTGAAAATTGTACAATTCGACGATGCACATTAAACTCTTTCAATGTAGTGAGTATAACAGCGTACTACCGGCAAACGCTGTAGCAAAAATTGCAGAACGGCATTACACATACCGTTATTCTTTTCATATTTTTTGAGTTTAATTTTTAAATTATCACCAATTATTTCAACTCTACACACATTTTTAAAATGACAACCAGTGCACTTTTGAAAATATCAAATTGTTCCGACATCAGCGTAGTTTAATAAATAAATAATGATTGAATGATTTTTTTTAGTTGGTTAATAAACATAGTACTTGCTATCTTTACTAAATATTTAAACATCAATCAAAATAAACCGTATCAATAATCGGATCAAAAATATACAAATGTAATTAATTTGGAAGGAGAGAGAAAATTGTATTTTCCTTTCTCTCTTTTAATTCTAGTATTTACTTATACTGACATTACAATCCCTTTTTTATGGATAGAAATAGTAATTTCATGAATATTTATTATTTTATATATATCGAATAATATATTCACATTTTACTTTACCGACAAGCTTTCAAGTACGTTCAATATGATAATATATATTTAACTAATGTAATAAAAAGCGCTTATTTTCCCCAGAGTATTTTCGTATTGTGAAAATGTTATAGTTGAAAATCTAAATAATAGAAATTAAACAATAAATTTAACTAGTGTTGCTTTTATAATTTTAAATATATAGAAAAATATTTAAAATTTATTTCTTTATTGTAAATAGAAAAAATAACATTGCCAACAAAAAATTTCTATATTCAAATACTGTACACATTAGAAAATTAAAGTTATTTTTATAAATAATTGTAACATAAATGACTAATTTTTGCGAAACATTTAACTCAATTAATTGTTTATAATAAACGCGAAAAACAATAAGTAATTAAGATAAAATAATTAATATTTTAAACTGAAATGTTTTCAATAAAAATATGCAGATTGTATTGATGGTTATTTTATTCATGAATACATTTGTGCGTTTTTATAACGAAAATGTTTGTTCGTAATAATTGTTTTAAATTATAGAAGATATATAAATTACGAAATTTTATATTTATCGTTTGTATCGATCACAATGTTTCCATTCTTTTTCAGAATAATGATAGTTGTGAAGGAAATTATAAATGTTATTTTATTTACTTTTTTAATTTTATTTTATATACTTTTTCAATAGACATCTATGAGGTACAGGTCTATATATATAGCAAATTTTATTAAGAATTCATTTTTCAAGAAACTATGACTAGAATGAAATAGAATATTTTCCTTCAATAAAAATTAACAAGTTTTTGTTATTTGATTTATCGCCGATGATATCGATATACAATAAGAACACGAAGATCAATTATTTTATGTTTTACAAACAAATATCACACATTAAGCTACTACATCATAATCTATATTCTTATTAGATATTTTTCATAACTATTCGATCTTTTCCTATTAGAAAAAGGAAATGTTTTATTAACAAACGCAAATAACTAAGTAGATTATTGGTCCGTTACTATTTATATATACGTATACTAAACAATAGGTATAAAATATAGAATTTAATAAAAATAGTTTAATCCAAAAGTACCATAAATCGAACTTCATATTTCATATATAATTAAATGTAATAATTAAAGTTCGAATATATATACATATAATGAAAGTTTGATCATTATAAGAATCGTCTTACCAACTTCAATGATCTTAAAATATATTGTTAAAGTCATTATCATGAACAACTTTTCACTATAAATGGATGTTTGTAAACAGCCATATTTTATGAATCTGTTCTGTTTTTATATTCATATTTTCATTTTTACTACATCACTTATTAAAGCATTAGTTTGTGTCCATTAAAATAAAATATTTCGTGTTATAAAATGAAATTAGCATGGCACCAAATATCCTATAATATGAAAACTGAAAAGAATATTAAATTGCTGAAATTTCTATTAATAATTCAAGATAATGTTACTCAATAATTTAAATTAAAACAAGGAATTTCAAAAACATTGGTCACCTTATGATTTAATATAATTATTTAATATAATCTAAACCAAACATAATTCATAAAATAGAATACATAATAGTGAAAATATTTTTACATGTATGTACAGCATCTGACTGATAAGGTTTTCAGAAGTTAGCTTACGGCGATCGATTTCAAAAATCTTGCTTAAATACTCATTTTAAAACATAATCAGTTCTTTTTAAAGAATATTTATTGGTTTGGGGTATAGATAAACCACCGATCGACTTTCATCATTATATTGAAATAATTCATAAAAATAAAAGATTTTTAATAAATAAGTAGCCTGAAGAATCCAGGAAAATATTCTTGACAACATATTTTAAAGTCATTGAAATTGATAAGAAAGCCGAAATTCTAAATAATTACTTCGAATATCTTGTAACAAATTCAAAGATCATTGAAATCAATAAAGTTTCTCCTGTAAAAAGCTAAGAAAACTAAGACCAAGGAACCGGTAATATACGGAAAAGTTGTGATGATCTTGATAACATATTTCAAAATTGGAAATGAAGAAATTTTTAAAGTAAATAATTACCAAAAACTTATATGTATTATCTATCAATAGGGAGAACGAATAGAGTTACGGCATGCGGTTCTTAAACTCTATCAATGCGATCCGTATTGTATAATCAAAATTGAAATAATTGAATAAGAATTTTATTATTTGAATAATTTTAACCATGAATGTTCATGATGTTCTTTTTGGGGAGTACTTATATTTGTGAACAGATTTTTTGCCACATGAAGCACACAAAAAATAAAATACGAACGAAAATTTTAGACGAGCATTTTAAAAATACTCTTGGCATTGCCGCTGCTTGTATCAAACCTGATATTGATAAACTGGTATCTAAAGAACAAGTTCAGTGTTCTGATTAAAAATTTTCGTATTTTTTTAATTAATATAAATATATTTTTCTAATCAATGTATTATTTCACTATAAAAGTTTTAATATTCTCATAAATAATATAGCTTACATTGAACTAATGAAAAAATATACGTGCGACACTGAACAAATTTTTGTTGGCCAATGAGGCCCAGAAGATCTGGAAGGTTGGACATACATGCTTCATACCAAGACGAAAATATTATTCAATATTTAGCAGATAGCGTTTGTATTGAACAAAATGAATACTTGAGCTTTTGTTCTGGTTGTTGCATAATAAAAGGGAATCGACATTTCGTCCCTTCTTCATTTCATTTGCTTCAGATAAATTTTGAAGAAGTTGGCTGCACGCTTAAGATATGTAGTTTTATATCCAGGTATGCACTCGTTGTTGAGGGTTTTCTTCCTCTTGTCAAGATACATGGTCCATAGTGTTCGAAGTTTTCCATTTTCTCCCTCGGTGTTGAGTCAAAAACCGATCTTTTCCTCCTCTCGAAGATTGTAGGTACAAAGGTATTCGTGATGCGCCTATTGAGATTAGAAACATGCCTTGTTTGCATCGATACATCGATTCTTGCGTTTGAATCGATTTTTATTGCATTCTGACTTTTACTTCATTCAATTAATAAGTGCAACATTTCTAAATTTTAATTTTTCAAATTTCCGATTGTAAAAGAGAATTCTAAGGATTTATTTTTGGAATTATGAAAATTTAAACATGATACATTTTTTGTACATTAATTAAACAATATTACATGTTGTTTTATTCATTTTTCAATGTTGCATTTATGCAATTCTATGGAATTATTTTACTGATTGGTTCTTAATGGATTAATGTACAAGTATATGCATAAAAATTGATTTTTAGATTACATACGGGAGATCGGAGTTATCGTTATTTGCATTCTTTTTTTAATAATATGATATTTCATTTTTATTAATTCTTTTGTTATTTTGTAATTATGTAATAATAATATAATAAGAAAAATTTTTTAGATAATAAATAATAACTATAAAGTTGTCGTAATTTACGAGAAGGACAATTGCTTGTATAATTTGTTGTTACAATATTACATTACGACTTGTAAAATAAATTTTTATATAATTAACTTCATTTTAATATATTTTTTTCACTTTAAAATAAACATATGATAATAAGATATACATGAAAAATATTATATATGTGAAAAGACTTCAAGCTCCCGTATTCTATTTGCATGAATTTTCCCAATGAATCGTTTGATGAGATGCCAGGGCCTAAAATGTATAAATGTATATATAACATGTTACTTATTGATAAATAATTTTACTTTAATTGCTTAATACAAAGCAGTTAAAAATTGTTGATATTCATTATAATGGTTGAACAATTGCTCGTAATTCGAATGTGAATTATATAAATACATGCACATCTCGTTGCTATAGCAGTAATATACAGTGATTCGCATTCGGACACTACATATTTAAACTGTTATAATTTCGTAAAAAAAGATTGTACAACAATAAACCTGGGTATATTTTAAAGCTTGAAATCTTTATTTTCAAAACATATCATTCATTTTATTTTAAGATGTTTTTACAGTCAACTTCGTGACTTATCTTTTCAAAAATGCTATAAATTGTCATAGTATGTAAAAATATAATTTTTTTTCATGATTGAATCTACAATCAATTTGAAGAAAAGCTTTTCCCCTTTACAATGGGCCCCTGTTTTGATTTTCTTTCTCGATTGAGAAAGTTTGAATATCGAATGAAAACAAATATAACGGCAAAAATATTACGATTTCTCGAATTTCCGTTATCTTAAACTTAATATTCAAATTTCAATAAATGTTGAAAGTTCAATGATAAGAGAAAAATCATACATCAAGGTTTCGTGGATCATTGTGACGTTCAGTTTTCAAATTCATTATAGATTCAAAAATTTTTTAATGTTTTTATTATAATTTATAGTATTTTTAAAAAGAAACATATCTTCGTCTACCCATTCGCTATATAATGTAAAAATATATTAGAATAGAATGATATATTTCTAAGCTTCAAGTCCAGATTTAGTTAATTGTATGTTTATTATTGTATAATTTTTTTTTACAAAATTATATAGTTTCAATATTTATATGAATTTTTCCGAATATATGAATTACTGTATATATTACGAGTACTTTATTAACCCTCGAACGGCAGACCGCAAATGATAACTATGCTATTTCCAAATCACGTATATTAATTTCAGAGTCACATACAGACAGGAAAAGAAGAAATTATATTTAGGAATTTTAAAATAGATTTATTCATTTTTCATATATAATTATTTTCTTGTCGTTATTACAAATAGAAACTACAAAATAGAAAGTATAATAAAATCATTAAAAAGTGATCAAATTTCGGATAATTAAAATTTTAGGAATTATTACATTGGACATAATAAAAATTATAAATCTATAAAGCTATGAGAAAATCTTGAAAATTATACAATAAAAACTATTTATAATACAGACAACATAATTCTACCTGGAAATTATTATGGAAAATTGAATTTTATATTTTACAGGTTTTTCTTTTTCCCCATCATAATGTAATATAACGCGTTGAATGATTTTTTAATTTAATTTATTCGATTTTAAATGATTGTATCATAGCCGCGAGGGTTAATGTATGTACACATAATGCTATATTTATAAAGAAAAATAATTTGTAGAGTTATGCATTGGCTACAGTCAAATATTTATCTCATAATCAGGTTAAATTCTCAAAAGTTTTAAGAGAAGTTTTAAGAAAATCTTGTAATTCGTGATTCCGGAGAAAGTTGCGATTTCCGAAAATTTCAGTTTATCTTTCGCAAATATTGGGTGACATTTCGAAACTACATTCATTTATAAAATTAAAGAAAAGCCTTAAATTAATAAAATAATTAAAAATGTTTAAAAAGTTAATAAAATTAATAAAAGAAATGGTCGATATTTAAACTGTTATAATTTCGTGGAAAAAAATAATAAAATAGTTTGTTTCAGGTTATTTTACTTTGTTATCTGCGAACTGAATTCTTTCAAAGATACTTTTACATATATACATATGTTAGGCTCAAAAATCGCGAGGGCTTTAGAAAAATGGTCACAACGCGCCATTCTGGTGAAATTCGTGTTAAAGAAATTGGCCATAACATGTGACAGTTTCATAATGCGTTATAATTAATTCCTTTTACGATTGCGATTATTCATATACATACATTTGCTAAGTTCAAAAACATTCTAGAGAGCGAAGAAAACGATTAGAATGCATTATATATTCAGAAGAATAGTTATAACACAGAATTTCAGATTCCGGTTGCTCTGAACTTAACGCGTACAATATATTACGAAATAAATAGAAACACGGACAGGGAAAAGACATTTTATCCCATAAAATATCTAATCTAACCGAAACGTATTTTTAATTAAATTAGAATTAGATTTGATTTATTTTGGAGTTATGTTTAAGTAATTTCTAATCACATTAGATTTGTCAGAATGCAAAATTTTGTGTTGCGTCTTAGTTAGAAACACGCGTTTTAGTTATTTTTTAAACTCATGGAATATTTTTGATTTGCAGGTTTAAATGTAAATATACATGTGTATATTCAAGTTTTTTTTCTCTTAATTAATAACTACCAAGATGTGTCAAAATGTGATTGCGTCAGAAATAATAAAAAATATCGTGAATATTCCAGAAAATTGAAATTTGTCTCACATTAGGTCGTACTGCAAAAGATAGTAATATTATGAAAATGTCACAAGGCATTTTTCTCGTTCATTAAGTGTTTTTCTCGTTCATTAAGTGTTTTCGATCTTTGAATTTCACATGTATGCAAAAAGTTATTTATAAAAATTATTTATGTAATTAAATTTACGATGTTGCTTTCAAAGTACGCTCTTCTTTAATATATATATATATATATATATATATATATATATATATACTATATATATATATAGTTATTCCAGCGACTTTTCCATTGGGTAGAAAACAGTGCTGCAGTTCTTCTGTTGAAATTGCTTTTATCATCATCGTCGTTTCTTGTTGTGTCTACATCCTTAAAATGCTGCCGCATGACATTTTTCATTTTGAGAAATAAAAAGAAGTCATGTAGAGCGAGATCCAGGAAATAGGGCGGATAATTAAGGATTGTAATGTTGAATTGTGCTAAAAGCTCTTGAACGATAATTGACGTGTGGGACAGTGCATTATCCTGGTGAAGAATCCACCCTTTTTTCTTTCTTTTTCAAAGTTACGGTCTCACTCGACGCACACGATTACACAGTCCATGAATGCCAAGATAATATTGTGCATTGACTGTAGTGCCTCTCGGTACATATTCGTAGTGCACAATTGCCTTATTATCAAAGAAAATAATTAGCATTTTGGGGATGTAGATACAATAAAACAAGAAATGACGAGAATGATAAAAGCAATTTCAATCGAAGCATTGTTTTGTCTAATGGAAAAGTCATTGGAACAAGTGCATACATTCAGGAGAGAAGCACTTTGAAGATGACATCGTAAATTTGGATAAATAATTACATAAGTAATTTTTATAAATAAATTCCGCGTACTGTTTAATCATGTATATACATATATTAGAAAACAGAGAGAAGAATTGAAGTTCTTGTTTTGTAAAGCGTTGCAAATTGAAATGGCTTTACGGAATTTACAAAATCTTTTTAGCGTTCATTTTACAATGAACTTTTAGACGGAAGATTTCCTTTTACAATAATCCCTGATGAAAATTGATATAATTCTTCTTTCACAATATTGCAGTCAACTAAACTTTTTTATGAATTTTATTTTTTAATTTTGCGGACGAATGTAATCCCGAAATGTCATTCGTGTTCTCAGAATTCTTAAGAATCCTGACAATTTCAAATTAATTGGATCGGCCCGACTTGAACATCGGCTTCCCGATATTTTCAAGATTTCGCATACTTCTAATAATAATATGTAGTGTTTTTCATCTAAAAAATTTATAACGCGAACATGAACGCGAATCTAATCATAAATGTTTCAAATTGATATTTCAGACCCTGAGATATAATAATTATTTTCATTGATTTTATAAATTGTAAAATTATTTTGTAAATGTGGAAAAAGTTGAATCGGATACCCATAAAGATTTTCTTTGATTCTAAATAGATTGAATTAGAGAGATGCATTTCGTTATTACGTTTCGCGGTTCACGACATTGGTTTCATCAACGACGACGCTTGTGCGGTGAAGTCGTGCAAATCTATATAAGAATTTTGTGCATCCGTGTGGGCGTTGTCGTGTTCGAAGCGTGACTCGCTCGTGGATGTCGTGGGCGATGTGGTGCAAGAACGTTCCGAGAGTGTACACGAAGACGTACCGTTCCGTGATATCCTGATGTTAGTTTGAGGACTTCCAGTGCAACTGTATCGAGACGTTAATGCCTCGGATCGCGATAAGGAGGACTCCACAGGAACATCTACCATTGGGCACCAGGAGAAAAAATGAGCAAATCCTCGTCGAAATCTGCAAAAACCAAATGGTTATCATTAATTAAATAGTTGTGCAAACAGACTCAATTTATAGCTCTCATCTAGTTTTTTTTTTTTTTTTTTTTTTTTTTTTTTTAAAANAGAATGGAAAAGCGATTTCAGTTGAAGTCGCACTTTAAGCAAAAGCTATCAAGCATTTCAAACACGGGCAATATTTTTTTGGAAAATGAAGTATCACAGGTTATATTTTATTTCCTTTTTTCTCGACGTATAGATATATATGTTCGATATATTGGGACGAAAATGTTCGTTACAGACAATAGTATTTTAGTTGTTTGATACGAAACAATGATGCTGATATTAATAGATATTGGTACTGCTAGTAAAATTAATAGGTATTAATAGGTACTGGCGAAACAATTCCTGTATATGACGTGTAAAGGAATTCTTGTAAATGGCTGTTCTGAAATCAATCATCTGATATTCGTTTCATTTAGTTGGTCGAATAATGTTATCTGGATTTGTCTTCGACGATTTACATGAGTTTTTGATACGTACAATTTTAATAACGTATATTTGAACATATCACTATTAAATTTTTTGTTTATACACTATTATATACATCATTGTACCAGGACTTTTTGATGAAGATTTAAAAAATATATATAAATTTAAAAAATATATATAAGTAAATTTATTATTAATTTCATTATTGTTAACAATGACAATTACCATTCTAATTCGAATATGTATACGTAATAGTGATAATGGCACTCTCGTAATCAACAAGAATGTAATTATTATTAACTGGAAAGTTTTATTAATTAAATTCTGAATAAACAATATTACGCTGAATTGTTTCAAATTACAGAAGTTTCAATTAAAACGTACGAAATATAACGCATTAGCCATTAATTAAATTACGAGCCTAATTCAAATAGAATTACAACATATTCTAAAAAATAACCGTATTTAATATTGTATTTGATAAATAATTAGATATTTTTGATGTATGATATTTACAATATATGAAGTAAAGTAAGTGTGTATGTTCCATAATTGTTATCAATTATAAAATGTAATTATTAATAATTAATAATTGGTCAATAATTAATATTTCATAGATCTTTTTTAATTCTTTTTATTTAATATTTTCATAATCATAAAACAAATTGTTATACCTATAATGAGGAAAGTTTTCTACCGTTTTATCAAAAGTTTTTCAAAGGATAAACAAGCCTTTTGATAGTATAATTACGATATACCTATATTTAAAAATTTTTTAATTATTTTTAAAAAAACTTTATTTATACGCAGTTATTGCTAATTGATCAAGCAATGATGATCTTCAAAATATGTTCTTTTACTCCTTAAAGATGCCTTAACGTGAAAATTACTTAAAGATACTTACGTGCTGTTTTAAAGTACTATTTTACCTGGAATTCATCCAGCAGTAGATTATGGGATTATACATGCTGTTAGACATTGCGAGCCAGTAAATACCTAGAAAAACTTCTTGTATATATGGTTCGTTCGTAATTTCTGGGAAGTATGATGTTATGATGAAGTACACGTGGAAAGGTAGCCAGCATACTGCAAATATTACTACTACCACAATCATCATTTTCACAACCTGAAAAACAATTATTATAGACGTTATTATTTTTTATTAGTACATAATTTCGAAAGAAATGTAAGACATATTATGATAACAGTAAAATTCAATTTTACATTTACATTTAAGCTTGATATGTACTATTTTGATTAATATTGTTTAATTATTGCATAAAAGATACTTCTGCTATTTGATAATGAAAAGAATGAAAGGAACAAAAGTTCAGAAAAGAACCATTTAGAATTATACTGTGTATTTCTTTTGTACAGAGAAACAATTACTAAATTATGAGTTTCATACACATATTTTGAATTATGTGAAATTGAAAGCAATTTGCATACTCTTAAAACTAGGACAAAAGATAATATCGAAGTAAGTTTACATACTATAGAAAAGTTGTATATACTTCTGCAAATACTGTGATTGTAAGTACTTACTTTACATTTACATTATAACTTTTATAATTTTATTTAAACATTATTTTAACATTGTATGTTTTATGTTCAACTTTTGTTTTAATAATTTTAATATTATCCTTTTAATATTACGTCAAAAAATATTCTCGTTTATTCTTAAGATACATAAAATGTTAATAATCAACGTTGTTAATCGTTCGATGCAAAACATTTTGTATTAGATGAATTTTTTTGATGATTATGATGACTGATTAGATGAATATTTTGACAAATAACCAAAACAACCGAATAAATTAATTCTTATGCGAGTTGTATGCATTTTTTCAGAGAAATCCTAAGAATTTCTTAGGAAAAATTCGCACGAATTTATCAAAATATGTATTGATTCGTGTGAATAACCATATTATTAATTATTGCTTATGAATCAAATATTGCACACGAGACACAGGATTTTGAGACAAGAAATGATCCTGTACGTGCAGAAATTTTTTCGTTTATAAAATAATTTTATCTTCATTATTTGGAATATATAATTTAACATAATGAATCATATCCCACTATGCAGATCTAAGCACTAAAACAATTATATTTTTATATCTAAAATATATACATACTATCATGCTTCAAGAAGTTAAAGCAAAAAAATCCTTGCAAGATTAGGTATACTATGTATATTTCTTCGGTTGTACGAAATCATCAGAATAGTCAAAATATTTTGACAAGTTTGATCAATGAAAGAAAGTAAACTAATGAATAGAGTTGTATATAGAGATTATATATAGAGTTGTATAGAGAGATATATTACTGATATATGAAAAATGTTATTTGAGTGAAAGAAAGACCCTTACTTACTTATGAAAGAAAGAACCTTACCACGTTACCTAATTGAGATTTGTGTCGAATAAAATAGAAAAAGATTAATCGACAAATGGGCATTAATAGCAATTTTAATATTATCATATATGAATATTTATTTACATTCTACGTAAATACATTTTTACGTAAATTTACGATAAATGCTTAACAAAATAATTTTTATACATTTCCTTTACTGGAAATTTATAAAAATTATTTTGTTAAGCATTTTTCGTTACAAACGGACGAAAACGGATAAGCACTAATAAATTACAAAAAAAAAGAAAAATAAATAAAATTACGAAAAAAATTAATTGAAAAGTGGAAGAGGAAGATAAATATTGCACAAAACAAGGCTGTCATTCCAATGATGGATTTTTAAATTTTCATGATAAGTCTGTTTTCTTTCTTACAAAAAATATCAGAAAAGAGAAAATTGTTAGCAAACATAAAGTTACAGCAGTAACTTTGAGTATTAATGTTGAGTATTAATGTTAAATATTAATGTTGATCGTATGTTGATATGAGACTAAGCAGGACAAAGCAATCCTAGAATAATTGCATATTTGGACATAACCTCTACTATACAATAAAAGACCAGTGTATTTACTAATTATGTGTAATTAATAATTGTAATTGAATAATTATTAATTATATTTTATATAATTATTAATATTAACATAATTGTAATTATTAAATTTTCAGAATAATTTATAGTTATCGGTTTTTATTTAAAAAGCTTTTTTTTAAATTTCACATTCGTTTTAATTCTGTTTTTAATGTCTATTTCTTATTTCATTTGTTGTAATTGAAGTATCGATAAATTTGCAATGAAACAAAGACATTAAACATTGTCACTTTTTAATGATTTTCAAATGTTCATTTTATGTTTTCGAAAACATAATTAAATTGAAAAATCCCCATGAAGGATTGTAGTCACATCAAAGCGATATAAATAAAGCAAGCGTTTATATAAAGCATTGTGTATATATATATATATATATATATATATATATATATATGACTTTATTACATCATATTTGTATACTTTCTCATTTTATATTTATCAACAGTTGAATATATTTTAGTTTTATTAAAGTTCATTTCAAGAAATTTATTATATGATTACCTTAAATGTCTGAAATACAACAAAATTTACTTTTGTTTAAATTATTCACGTATTTCACGATACCTTAAATTTTTTCCAGATGCTTGGAAACAATATAGTTATATAGTTTATTATAATGAATATTACCAATTAACTAGTTAAAATAGTGATTTTATTTACAATTAATTAAACTGCAGAATAATTTTTGAATTATTGTTTCTTTTCAATTGTTTGCAAAATATTTCTTCGTCATACTTGCAGGGCATACTAAATTAAAGGGAAACTACTAATCTGTAACGAGCTCAAACGATTTTGCTTTTTGTTTTACTAATAATAAGTCTATTTGCCACGTTTATAAATATATTCAAGCTACGTTTCAAGTTTTCGTAAAAGTAAAATATTATAGTAATAAACTATAAAATTATTTTTAATCATTGTTTGAAAATGATTTTTCATATATATTTTCTTATTAATTTTTCACTGAAAATTTTATTCGATCGAAAATTTGAAATCATAAAATTGGAAAATTACATATGATTACAAATGCGATTTCGATTGAAAAAAATTTGTATATTTTGAAATATTGAATATAAAATTGAATTTCTTGAATTATTTTTAAGAGTAGAATTTTTGTGAAATTGAATTTCTTATTTTGTTTACAAAACGGTATAAAATAAATTTTGTTTATTACTTTAAAATAATATGCTCAAGAGAAAAACATAATTATTACAAAATAGTTATATATATGAATATTTCATGATAAAAGATATTACTAAAATGAAAATACAAGATCAGGAGGGAATGGAACTATAAAGTGATAGTAAAATTTTTTCTTTTTAAAATCATATGACTGTACTATGCAAGTCAATTCCTTTAAATTCTTACCTTTACTGTACGCTCGCGACTATGTGAAAATACAGTCATATATTTTTTACATATATATATAGATTACATAGATCTAACATTTATCTATCTATCTATCTATTTATCTATCTATCTATATATCACGTATATCTACTCCTTAGTTTAAAATTAACTGAATGTACGAAGCTATACTTATCACGAATTTAATCCGAATTCGCTTTGACTGTATAATTTTGTGTTGTATAATTTTATTTTGTAGTCTAAATTCTTCAATATCATATAATCAGTAATTTTAATTTTTGTATAAGTGAAAAGAAATTTTGTTTTAATGCTTTCTCGTTACAGTATTAAAAATGAATAAGTAATTTTTTGTTTAATCTACTTGAGCTGTACTGACAATGAACAGCAAATTGAAACAACACAAACCGCCATCTGTTTCTAAAGTCGGTTTCATACCGCCCAAGTCTACCATCAAGTTCATTGCGTGGAATTTCCATTATTGTCCGGTTCCAGTTTATGAAACTATCTATCTATGAAATTGTATCATTTTGCAATTAATTGCTTCTTGGCTCTAGTATTGAATTATAACAAGAGCTTACTCGCTGCGATGCACGATACGGACAAAATCGAAAAATCAACTTCTATGTTGGCACTTGAGAGTGTTCCCAGATACGTATTAGGAATGTAAACAATGTTATTAAACCAAATATCACTTATCATTTATCACTTAAATGATGAAAGTTTCCGCTGAAATTCACTTTCCAATTGTCTTATAATTAGTGTGCTTGTTTTATAAAAGCAAAAATTTTACCCACATGTGTTATTAAAGATACTTGTTCTTTTAATATTTTCTTGAAATAAATACTTATTATTCTAATATTTTCTGTTTTTCTTCATTTTCTTTTAAGATAAAATTAATAATGTAGATTTGAACGCTTTTGATAATTATAATTAAAATTTTTAAAAATATTTCTCAAAACTCCTTTATGATTTTTAATGGAGATGTGCGTAATATTTTATAAAAATGCAAAAATTAGCTGCCTTTAATCGTCCTATTTTGATAATTTTTTTTGTAACTCAGCAACAATCTATTACAAATAGATTTAGATATGTAGATTTAGATTTAGATCAAAGATTTAGGTCAAATGATTCAGAAAAAGAAAAATCAGAAAAAAAAGGAAGTTTCTTTAAATTTCATAATTTCATTAACCACTTACATATAAAAATATGAAATACAATAATTTATTGAAATTTATATATACCTAAATAATAGAGGTAAAATATGATTTCTATTTCTAATTTGTATTGATTGAACACATTGTACATTGCCATGTGTTGTCCATAGAACAGAAATAAAAAATCGACTTTTTTTAGATAAAAAGGCAATGGTAAGGTAATAGTAATAATAATAATAATTTAGTATAATAATACAATAGCTGTAATAGCTGTTATAATAATTGTTATTTTAATATTATAATATTTAATTCAATAAAAAAAGTATTTATAAAACAAAATTCTAATTTATCAAATAAATACTAATCTATCAAAATATAGACATAATAAATCATGTCAAAAACCCGAAATATGATTTTTGTCCTCAAATTCTACTGATTCTATGCATTGTGCGATATATCATTAAAAAAGTTTGTACAGCTGTCTATCATATTTATTCTAGATTAGATTTCTGGAGTACATTTCATGATATTGTCGTTTTTTTCTTTTTTTATGACATCTTGACGTTTTTACTTACGACAATTTCGTAATTTTTCTTCTTAAAAATTTTCATTAGAAATTGTCAAATTCTTTGTTTTTATGTATCATTAAATCATTCATAACATATCTACGTATACCTGTACGTCTACAGGATGTTTCTCTTATCTTGCTCATTCCACAATATCTTCGGTATCATTATCAACATAAAAAATCTCAGAACAAAGGTACAGACAAATAGGTACTATGGTTCATGATTTTTCATAATCGCGAAATCATTTTTTTCCGAGTTTTCAAGATCATCATCATTTTTTAAATTGCGATGACATATTCTTTTTTCTGTATTATTATAGACGGAAAAAATGTGTTTCAAACATGTACGATATGTTAACTTTTAAATGGCCTGTTATGAAAAAATCGTAGTAATTTGAAAGAAAGTGATCAATTAGGTTTTGTTATAAGTGTTTTTTTTTTTTTTTTTAAAGAAATCATTAATGTGACTTTGAAATGATGGATGCACGCGTTTTATGAGATACGTAGCGTTACATTCAATGAAATTTTGAATTGCTGTGCAAGATGTTGAATAAGTCATAGTACAAGAATTTCTAGCCAGATTTTCTGTCAGTCGATTTTTTTTTTTTAATTTTTGAATGGTAATGAGTATAGGTAAGCAAAAACATGCATGCATTCTTCCAGTTATCGGCAATATAATCATCTTTTCGTATTTGAAACAATCTTGAAGCTGATGGAAATCATATCCAACATTTCTTAAAAATTCTTAAAAATAAGCATTTAGAAAATAAATAAGAAAACTGATCATTTTCCTTCAAATTACCATTTTTTTGTACCACATTTTTTGCAATAATATAGAATATTTATAATAGTATAGAAAGAAAAACATGTCACGGTGATTAAAGAAAACGATAATGAGTTTGAAAATTAGACGAAAAACGATTTTATTGTGAAAAGTCATGGACTACAATATTTATTGTTTGCAAATAATTATCTTAGCACATTTTTTTGAATCAGTAAAAAGTAAAATAATAATAAAATTAAAATGAAACAATAGTAAAAAAATACATATTATATAAAGTCTTATTTTAGAGTCTAATTTACTATTTTTCGAATATCTTAATGTTCGAATATTATATTATTAGAACAGATTGTTTGTTGGAACATCATCTGTTACTAACATTCTATTTTAACGTCTGAATATTATGATTAGACTTCAGATTTTTATACATTTATGAAAAATTTAAAAATTAAAAAAATACACATGATGTAAATAATATTAGGAAATTAAATACTCAATGAAATTCTTAAAGTACAATTGTTCTTATAATATTTGTTCAGTTAAATGTTCGTTATACTATTTTCTTAATTAAATAATATCAAAAAATCGTGTTAAATACACTTTTTTAAGCCATCACGATGTCTCCATTAGGAACATTCTAAGTTAGCTAAACATTTCCAATTTCATTTCTAATTAGAAATGTTTAGCTGAGGATGTTCTTGATGAGAAATTGATCTCGTGATGACTTGTCCAAAAAAATGAAAATGAGTTCGCAAAAATCGCCATTTACACAAAAATGTGTAGTAAATAGTAGCCAATCAGATTGGTACTTTTTTTTAATGGCAAAATACGATGTTTTACGCGCCGACCAAGAGTTAACTTTTATGATGCAAGCTTATGATCTGTTCGCTCTCGTTGCTTCATGATAGGGTTAATAATTGAAGCTTTAACGATATTCTATAAGCAAATGAATTTCTTATCTAGATTCCATTCTTTTTTTATTACCTTCATAAGAGTATAAATATTCATAAGATAAAAATGCATTATTTTTATATATAAATATAGAAATAAAGGTACAGAGAATAATCATTATACAATATATACTTAATCTTATTTGTTGATTATATCTGATTTATAGTGCGTTTATTTGATAAAAATTCTAGATAAAAAAATTCTTCATCATTGATGATTCAATCTATCGACTAATGTCAATTCGAATTTACTTTTTAGCAATATTCCTTTTTATGGCACAGGTCATTATGATCGTCAGAACATTATGTTACTACGTACCTGGCAAAATGGATCAGTGATTCCGCATACAGAGGGAAACGAGAGTTCATTGTCGCTTAATCGAAATCCAATAGGATTACTTGGACATTGGAAAGGATTGTGCAGAAGAAGATTTTCTCGTATCAATGTATTTTTCTCTGGTTTTTTTTTTCTCTCATCGCGTACATTTAATTAAATGACCGCTTGACTGGCGCGTTCTTTCTTTTACCTATCTTTTCTCATTCGAACTCTAACAGCTTCTTTATTATTTAAACTCTTCGTTTTATCGTCTTGTTAATTACAATTAGATGAATGCATTGCATTCGGAAGAAAAAATTAAACGAAATAAGTTGTATGAAATATCAAACGTTCAGCATTTAATAAAGGTAAAATAATCTTTCTTTAGGAATAACAATTCACATATATTACAGAGAAGATTATGAGAAATTTTGAAATTATGAAAAATTTATGGCGAATTATGCAATTAATGAAAAGTTATTCGATATAATTCTAATCCACGAATTCAATGTATTTGCAAGAAGATGCAATAGGAAAATTATAATATTGATGAAATATTGAATATTTTACTTATAGAAATTGTAAAGTGTAAAATTCGAAGAAATCCATTACTTGTTATGTTAACACATTCAAGTTAACGCAATCTATCAATGATCATTGTCAGATTAAAAAAATGTTGCATTCGAGAGGAAATAGCTATATAAGTATCTCGAAAAATAGCTTCAAGAATTTTTCCAAAAGTTAATTCCTTCAGAAATTAACTTTTATTCTCAGGAATACATAGGAAGTTATTAAACGTCGTGACAAGGAAGCAAAGAACTTTCATTAGGCGAGCAGATGTTACTTTCTAGAGAAACTTTTCTCTAAAAGCCTGACTCACATTTTATTTAAAAAAAGCTCTTTCTCAAAAATAGACATACGATATAGCATAAGTAAGTGCAATTCAACATTATTTGCAGGTCAATGTAAGAAAAAACATTAGGCACGTATATAATACAAATTTAAAGTCTAGTCTTTGTTGTATTTTCTTCTGGAAAATAACACCTGTTCGATTGTAAAATTCCAACATTACGAACTATAAGAGATATACGTATAAAATTTATAGATCACTGTCTACAATAAATTATCATTATCAGGAGGTAGATAACTTTAGCAGATCTCTAGCTCTTAGAAAAAATAAAATATTTCAAAATCTGTTTGTCAAATAAAACATCAATTAAACAAATTTTGTTTAATAGATAAATCGTAAGTTTATTTATTTGAATTCCTCTTTCAGTTATTTCAATAAATATGTTATGTATCGATAAAAATTAAAATTTTCATACAAAATTGTTCATTTATGATTCAAATTTTTTTTTTTAAATCTTTTAAATTTTTAATTAAATTTTTCGAAGTTAGCTTTCCCTGTTCGATATGTATTAATATTTTATAATCCCCTCGAGTACGTGTACGGGGTCGAGCATAAACGATTTTTGGATTAGTTAATGATTTTCTGTTGTAATATTTTCAAAATATTTTTGCTCCCGTCATTTTAACTATTTAAAAAAACATGAGCTGCATATAATCCAGCAAATATTTTTTAAAATTCCGTTTCAAAATTCTTGTTGTAGCTGTACATAATTAAATTTGTCATTAAATTTTAAAGTAAAAGCATTATATGTAATTAAATTTGTCATTAAATTTTAAAGTAAAAGCATTATATGTAGTTATAATATTATATACGCATACTTTGGTTTATATTTTCTTTTAAAACCTTTGATTACTTAAATTTTATTATATTGTTTCATATTATATATTTTCATATCTATTGTATATATTTATTATGTATTATATATGATGAAACTTTATTTATATGAATTCGTCGGCGGACGAATAGTTCATATAGTAGGAGTTCAGTGATTCTTTTATTAAAGATTTTTTATAATAATAAAAGTTCAAGACCAAACAAATAAGTGAATTCAATTGTACATTGACTGAAATTTGTTTTAAATAAACAAAATTCATATAAGTGGAATTTCAAATTAATGCTGTAAATTACTAATAAATGCTAAATCATTGAAATCATTTCAAAATCACATCTTAATACAGAAAGTGCCATGGCCATAGTGTCTATATAATAAATAAATATAAATAAATGTAATATAAATAAATAAATAAATAAATAATTTAATTGAAATCATTTCATCGTAAACAAATATTATGCTAAAATTGTTGAGGAACGATCAAACTATTTGCAGATTAGTCTATGATATACTACAGATTGATGCTATGTATTACAAGTGAACTTAGTTTACGAGAAGGTGTGGCACCCTGTTAGACTATCTAACTAGAAATTATAGAGTGGCTTAATGTTTAGACCGCCATAAACGCGATGCATCTACGAGTAGATATACTTATCGCAGTATCGTTTTGTATGTATTTTTGCAGCTCGCGTTTAAAACTAATTTATAAAACGTCTTCTCGAGTTGGTTCCATGAACAATATCTTCTTAATAAGCGACTTGGAAAATTCATTGAAACACATCAAGTATAAACGTGATATTAAATGGGACTTCATGTCTAACAGTCTGAAATACCGACCTCGAAAAAAATTAGAGTATTTTTCACGCTCTCTGCGATTTACTGCGGTAGATACAGGAATTATATTCAACTCAACCAAGGAAATAAAATCAATAGTTATGAAAAGATTTTTATTTCTTGAAACAGCTGCTATTATATCGAATTCCCGACAGGAGGAATTGCCAGGGCTTTTGCTTTGTGTATGAATCTCTGTGGTCGATCTCACGGATTTTCGAACCGCGGCGAGAAAAGTTGATGTTTGCTTTGAGGATTTATTTATCTAGGCTCCTTCGTTCATGTTATCAAGAGTTTGCCTAAGGATGCAGACATCAGACCTTCTCCACGTATTGGAGGCAAACGTTGGAACCTCTCCGAAAAGTTTTCGGTTTTTTGCGGGGCGGGGCCTTGCATGTACTATAGTCTGTCCAACTGACAAGGCAATAGATTTAACAAGCGCATGTGATCGATGCGTATCTTCTTTTTTTTTTTTTTACGTGGAGGAAATTTTCGTAAGACACCTGAGTCTTTTAAGGGAAGACCCAGGTCGGATTTTTACCGACTAAAAACTTCCACGATGGCCGTCCTCCGCACATTGGGAGAGCTCCGGGACCTTTTTACACACACGGGGAGAGCACTCTCCCGTGCTGTTGTCCTAAAGGACAATGTCTTTCTTTTTTCTCGAACCCTGGACCGTCAGATGCTCTACCGACTGAGCTATCCACACCTCAGATCGATGGGTATATAGAATAGGATCGATTCATGGGTTTCAGAGCGAATTAAGAACATAATCGTTGTAGAAACCATAGAATAATGGTACTAGTTCGTCCCTGAGGATCAATCTGTGATACTTTACTATTGATGGCAATTAATAGTTGTGGCTGTTATCAATTTATTAAAAATAATTATATTACACATATATCGAGCACGTGAACGTTTTGTTTATGCTCGTCTCGTTGGACAGATTACAGATACAGAGAAGTATTATCGGGACAAAAGTTGGGGCTAATACTTCTACTGATTCTAACATGAGGCTCTTAGTTGGTAGTATGCCTATACCAATATACTCATCTTAACACTACTCAATAGAATAAATACTCCATAGAAATAAGTTATTAATGATATTATAAGTATTTTGATTAGTATCATAAAAATCACAACTAATCCTGAAAATAGCTATTTTGCACTGGACTTATGGTAGTAGTGGTTTGTAAATATCTTAGCTAGATGATCATGCGTTTTGAAATCTTGAAATGGGATAGATATATCGATGAATTCAAGACTTAAATATTTTTTTAATATTTTAGTGGTAAGTAAATTAATAAATTTTCTATAATAACAGATATTATAATTAATACCAATTTTATTAAGATATTATTATATCTATGTCTTTTAATTGAATTTGCCAGAACTGACAGATTCAAAATTCGATCATGTAATCACTTCACGGTCTATCTTGAATTTACTATATATTTTTTAAAGTTCAGTAGAAGGACGAGAAAAGATAGTAATTAAGGAGTGAGGGGTGTTAAAGAAGAAAGTTCAATCTTTAGATTTATGGAAACAATTTTCCAATGTTTGTAGAGATGCTTGTATTTGAAAAATTTTCAAAAGGAAACAGCATTTTCACTTTCACTTTTTATATATGTAGTGATATAATTTAAATGATATTTATTATATTAAATAACAAAGAGAACAGAGACAAAACAACAGATAATAAACACAAGACAAACAACACAAACAACACAAACAACAATGATTTAAATAAATTCAAACGACACAATTAATTCTTTTATACAACACAAATTACTCTTTTGTTTCTTTGATCTCTCCTTTAAGAGAGCTCTGCTTAATAGAAAAGTATTGTTTCTTAAAAACACATAAGAAACTACCTTATTACGCTCTGGAAGAAGATCATTTTCCAGTAAATTTAATCTCTTGACACTCCGTCAAATATTCGACGATTATCTCGGCAATTTATAGTATAGTACATAACTTGGTATTTTGCATTTAATACGGTAAAAACTAGTATAAAATCTTTTATAATTAAAAAAATTTGCTTTCACTATTACCTGTATGGCACGTGCTTGTTTGTTCAAAAGCAGATAATTTTCAATTTCAGACACAGTTTTCCATTCTTCCTTATTTTTGGATACCTAAATAAAAATTATAGTAACAAACAATAATAATGGTAATAAATTTAAAAAAATCTAGTAGAAGCTATATAAAAACTAATTAATTCGAAAACGCGAAAAAGAACATCAAATACAGCCAAAAACGTCACAAGAATTTCAAAATTATTTTCTTAAAAAAAAGTACAAACTAAAGAATAAACAAAAGAATTTTGAAGAAAAATATGCTTTAAAAAAGAAGATAATAACGTTCAATCTCGTATCAATAAAGCCTATTTGATAATGAAAAAGTTGAATAACAAGGAATATTGAGGTAGATTCTTACTTTTTGGTGAATAGATAGTTTATCAAATGATACATGGTGAAACATGTTATTTGCAATGTTCTGTGAGAAGCATCGATGAGAAAGTATGATCAACCATCACTTTCAAAATTTGCAACATCTTTAAACGTATTAAATATACCACCATCAAATGCACCAGTACATTAATGATTTTGCAATTTATGTCGAATCAATCAGTTAATATTCTACGTTATTTTTTTGTAGGTATATTATGACTACAATACTATTTATTGCTCATGCAGTGGCTCAATGGAATTCAGGAAATAATGAATGTCAGATATTATATATTATATGTAGTATGTAATAAATCTTATGATAAATAAAAAATTTATATAAGAATGAAATAAAATTTGAATTTATTTATTATTACATGTTTTTTCAATATCTATGTACCTTGCATCGATAGATTTCAGGTATAATTGTAAAATTTACTTGCTTTGTAATAAACGGTAAGAATTTCTTGTAAATAGAAATCTCAACACATTATGCTAGTCTACAGTTTATATCTGGTTTTCTTATAACTTGCATCGATAGATTTCAGGTATAATTGTAAAATTTACTTGCTTTGTAATAAACGGTAAGAATTTCTTGTAAATAGAAATCTCAACACATTATGCTAGTCTACAGTTTATATCTGGTTTTCTTATATCTAATGAAATCGATTTAAATATTCTAGATTTACATTGACACGCGTATAAAGTTTCGTAGATATTTTGTATCTACCAATAAATCATCAATTAATAAGTTGCGAATTTCACTGATAACAATGAAAGCCGCAAAAAGTAACTCATCTTCAATCATCATTANAATAATTTCAGGAATGTTTATATCTTCAAATTTAGTCTCTATCTAATTGTTTTATCATAATTCTCTCCTATAATAAAATTCATATTAATTCACTTGAAAATGTATCGTTTAATAACACATACATAAAGAAAGTAAGAAAAAATTATAAACTTTAAGTAGATCTATTTTTCGTCTGTTTTCTCAATGAAATATAAAGTGAAGTAGGTCATTTCATTTCGTGGACTATAACGGATCATAGTTTCCACGAAGGTACATGCATTCGTTAATGGAAATGTTACATACCCTACGTTTACTCCGTATACCTTCTAATTGTCCTGCGGTATTTTCGCCAATGCTTTGCGAACCCCACAACTCCAAACCAATCCTGGCGTATGTGAACGTCATCGATCCAATTGGTAAAACATATGTCAATATCATGAAGATCACATTATATCAAATTGTCCTGCGGTATTTTCGCCAATGCTTTGCGAACCCCACAACTCCAAACCAATCCTGGCGTATGTGAACGTCATCGATCCAATTGGTAAAACATATGTCAATATCATGAAGATCACATTATATCTGAAAAAAACCATGACCGTTTTATTTTAGCATATGTGATACGCACGCACGCACACACGCACACACAATGTGCGCGCGTATGTGTGCTATGTAATGTATATATATTTGAGAATAAGTGTATCCATTATATATTAATTAGTTTACACTGACAGTTATGTGTAATTGATATGTAAATGATAAATAAATCGAATATGTAATTAATATTGTTATAAACACAATTTATGCCTATAACAAATATATTTCTGAACTATTTATATTTAATTGGTTGCCAATTAAGTGGATTTTTATATAAAAATATAAAAATATTTNTCAAATGACTCCTTTTCAAAATTTACTTTAAAATCATACATTCGTTGTTATTTCTTTCGCTAATCGGCCTTTTGTAAATTCTTATATTATCCGATTATTCAATTTTTCGTTTTCTGTTTTTCTCTTAGCTTATTTTTTATCGAGAAAAATTCTTTGCATATCTTATGTACCGCGAGTGGTTATAAGCGGACCCCTTATGGTAAGATAGGTACATAGGTACATATATGTAAAATGCCGGTACGTTTAGTGTTAATATACCCGACATAATACATGTATATATTAAAGGTGTATGCTGTTCAAATTAGCATGCATGACATATAAAAGAAAAGATTTGTTTTTCAATTATTAAGATAAGCTCACAGGTATTCGTCGTAACTGAGACCATTGTCATCTCTGTTGGGGAATTCGCCATAGCAGATCACTCGTATTTCACCGTTTGAGAAATTTTGAGTGTATGTCGTGTAGAAGAATAGCATCGGTAGCGAGAGAATAACCCCTACAATCCAAATGAAGATCGCTATACACAGGGTAGCTCTTTTACCCATGTGAGGTCTCAAGGGGTTCATGATGGCCATGTATCTGTAATATACGATGCGCGTTAACTTTTATAATATTTTTTAAATTATGACTTTTGAAGCAAGCAATATGAAAACCAGTCAAAATTATATAAATAAATAATAGATAAATTATTACTATTTTTNTTTAGAAAATATGTCCTGCGAAGGACATATTATTACTATGTTCAAAATTTTTACCATTATTGTACTATTATTATAATTATAATAATAGTTCAAAATTAATAATAACTGTTCAAAATTCTTACTATTTGTATTCTTATGTACGTTCCTGGAATAAAACTGTTAATGTCGTTTTTACACAACTGATATCGAACGCTATTTGAAAGCAGCTCATACTGAGAAACCTGACCGCATATCAGAACAAGATTTTCTTTTGGAAAATTGGACAAGTGACATTTTGCAAACGTAGCAGGATATCATTTCCACCATCGACAACGATAGGAAACATGAATATAAGAACCAATGTGGAATCGCCGCGGAGCGATTGATTTTTTCAGTCGCTTCCTTGATCGCTTAATTTTCATTCTTTTGTGTTTCTCAAGTTTCTTAAGCTTTTTTTCAATCTTTGTGACAAGTATATTCAGTCAAGAATATATTATTAAAAATCCAGTTTTTAACTTTTCAGTCGCTTCCTTGATCGCTTAATTTTCATTCTTTTGTGTTTCTCAAGTTTCTTAAGCTTTTTTTCAATCTTTGTGACAAGTATATTCAGTCAAGAATATATTATTAAAAATCCAGTTTTTAACTTTTCTTTGTGAACTCCTTGAATTGGAATTGCGGTTGATCTCTTGCGAAGTGATTACAAAATTCTCAACTCTACTGAAAACTGCGGTACAACAATTTATTTCATTAGCAAATTTATTTTAATATATTTCAATTAACAGACGTTAGCACTATGTGTAATCAACATAAAATTAGAAAGCATTTCCTTTTTAGTGTCCTCATCTTGTGGACGTGTGCGTACAAAAAATAAAAGTACAAAATACAATAATAATGGTAATATAAAAAATGATTTTATTAATTTCGAAATGAATTTAAAAATTTTTAAAGATATTTCGAATTATTAAAAATTTTACAATTTTTTTAAAAATATTAAATATAATTATTGGATAAGCAATCGATAATTCTTCTCATTATTAAGCAAAACATCGCTTGACAAAAAATTCAATTTTAGGAAAAAGTAGTGAACAGTAAATTGCATTCCTTTGTACGTTTGCAGCGCACAGTTAAAACTGTCCAGTACAGATTTGCGAATATCCGCTTACTAGCTACACAGAAAGCTAAATTTCCGTCTTTGAGACCGTGATTTTCATCTCTTGCTTTGGCTGTCCAAGTCGAGCGTTATTTACTTTCCTGGCGATGAATTGTCAAAGTAGCATTTTCTTGTACAGTTGAGGCCAGTTAACCACGTATGTATTTGTCCAGCTTATAGACAAGTAATTTCTCGCGTGGCTTTACAGCTTTTATTCTTTAAGTCTGTTCCTAAGATTCTCAGTAATAACTATTATATATTGTTTGAACCAATCTAATTATTAGGTATTATCAGGTATTAAATTAAATTTAATCGGCTTTCAACCCTCGGGTAATTCGACTCGAAATCGTAGTTGAGTTCTAAATCATAATCCTTGATAATAGGACTTAAGTTTATGACAGAATAAACGTTGCAATGCTGCTCTCAGAAATAATTGCGATCTATGGGATAACTACAATTTAAAACATCTTATTTATCTAATTGTTGAAATAATGAAATACTTTACTTTAATAAAATGAAATATTTTACTTTATACATAATATATTATATATATATATATTATTGCGATCTATGGGATAACTACAATTTAAAACATCTTATTTATCTAATTGTTGAAATAATGAAATACTTTACTTTAATAAAATGAAATATTTTACTTTATACATAATATATTATATATATATATATTGTATATATATTATATATACTATATATATTATATTATATATTTATATTATATTATATATTTATATTATATATAAAGTGAAATATTAGAATAGATGAGACTGTAATACTGATCTTATATATATATATATTGTATATATATTATATATACTATATATATTATATTATATATTTATATTATATTATATATTTATATTATATATAAAGTGAAATATTAGAATAGATGAGACTGTAATACTGATCAAAGCTAATTCTCGTTTCTCTCATGATTTAAACGAGTAGTTTTTTTAAAACGAGCAAACATTTAAATGAGCAAATAAATATTACAATTGCGTGTAATATATTAACCAATATATTACATTATTTACTCCATTTCTTTTAGATGTTTTGGGGAATTATATATCTTAATGCTCAAGAAGTTAAAATTTATTTTTTTAAAGCTAATATATTATTTTAAAGCTATATTCCTTCTTGTGTAAATGATTTTTTCTTATTATTTTTAATCTACTAAATATAATAAAAAGCTTTAGTTTTGTAATGTTATTTTTGTATATAATACACTATACTCTGAAATGCTTTTGTGTTTGTCATATAGTAGTTCAATAGTTACACTTCAAATTCTTTTTTTAACATTTTTGATTTTACCCCTTAAAATAATCTATATAAAAGATTTTTTTAATTCCTGAAAGAATGTAGGTCGAGCTTTAAAGTTCTGAACTTTTCGATTCTTTGATAAATTTCTTGAAAATGGTATCAAAATTTTGTTCAAATAAGATTAAAAGAGCATTTCAGTTCCTACAATTTTTCCTATATCCCAAATCATTTTTTAAATAATAAACTTTTAACTATGCATTTAGGTATATAGTACGCTAATATTTTGTTCGTAAATAAAGCTTCCTTTGGATTGAAGCCAACAAGGATAAATTTATGTATAAATTATAAATATGTTCATTTAGTCATTTTTTTATCTTTTTCTAAAATTCCATAATACGTTGAATATATAAATCAAGAAAATATTAATCACTTTACTTGTTATATAGCCGCAGAAGCAAGTACTTATGAATTATAGCAAGTATGAGCTGAACAGGCTCGTAGTAATATGGCTGCAGTATCTAAAGAAATTTTCATATTTTCTTTCGACTTAGAAAAAGCTTTAGCCTTTTTTCTAAAATTACTACACCGGTAGCTTACTATATAAGTAAAATTTATGAATAAATGTTTTTAATTTCGGTTACCATGATTTTAATAAAAAAATATAGCCATATATTCGTTTAGCCAGAAACTGAAAAATCTCGTGAGTCTCAAGAAATTTTGAAAAAATAATAACATATTCAGATTTGTGTGCCGGACAAAACAGGAATATCAAAACTGTTTATTGAAATTTATTGAGATTGGTTCAAAGTACAAAAATAAGAGCTGAGTCAGTTGAAATGAAATTTTTGGTAAGTGGACATAGTTATTTGTCTAATGATTCAGATTTTACCATTCGAGTCACATGCAAAAAACATTCGAAACACTTTTTCACCAGATGATTGATACAATACAATCAAAACCAGTAGAAAGGAAGAACCTAATGTAGTTTAAATGACTCATCCGGATTTTTTCTCAACAAAATCTTTAAAAAATTCTATCATTAACAGAAAAGTAATAATTAAAGAGTTATCAGTGAATGCACTAGATAGAATTAGAAAGGTCGAAACCCCACGTCGTGCAATTCAAATATGACTTTAACGTAGATTCAGAATTTAATGCCATTAATATAAGAAAATCTGTAGCAAATGTAGACCAGTCTTTATTATATCCTATAGGTAGAACTGTGACAAGAGAAAAGAGAAAAGATATGATGGAAATTAAAATTGTGTAAAATTCTGTTAAAATTCATTTTTCCTATTAAACATAATTACTGTTGCTGATGAATCAATAACAAATAATAATATATTGCAACAGAACAGTTATCATTCATTTTTGTGAAAAATTTTTATAATAAAAAATATATGATAATGAACATTTTTTTTTAAAATATATGATAATAAAAATAATAATTTGAAGACTGAATTTGATATTATTACTTTTTTTCACTTGCCAAATCGATTAACTCCCTTAGTCATGCAAAAATTGTAATATTAATAACGATTATTCCAAGGCTATTCTTATTGATTTTATATTGTCATTGAAAGCTACGTTATAATGTCATTGAAAGCTACGTCTGCATTCTATCTTATTGATTTTATATTGTCATTGAAAGCTACGTTATAATGTCATTGAAAGCTACGTCTGCATTTATACATTCTACAATGTTTATTTGAATTTATATTTTAAAGGGAATTTTAAAAAACAATATATATTATTTCATCACATTTCTCCACTTTTTGTTTTATGGATTATTAATCGATTTGACGAGTGAGCGGCTCAAATAGCGCACACTTAATAACAAAAATGATTTATTTCTTTTCTAATTGTGAATTTCATTATTGTTTCTTATTAAACCTAGAAATGAAATAAATGCATAAATGTATAAATTCTAGCTTTAAGATTAAGAACAACATACTTACCTATCTATAGAAATCGCCATTAAAGTGAAGACACTGGAACATATAGTAAGTACAGCGACGAATTGACATATCTTGCAATACAATGTGCCAAAGGGCCAATGGCTGTTCAACATATAGATATAGTTGAACGTGACGTTCAATGCAGATACCATCGCATCTGCGATGCTCAAGTTTACCAAGAAATAGTTGGTGACTGTGCGCATCCGTTTATGCGCTAATACGATCCAAATGACTATCAAATTGCCACCAGTTGCCACGATGATCATTCCCGCGAACAACAATGTCCATATCATTTGTCTCCACCATGGAAGTATAAATTGATTTCTCGATTGTAAATCTGTAATATTTGTATCATTATAATACGTGTAATTTTCCAATAGTGATGTCATGTTCCACGGGTCAGGCGTCGAATTCATAAAAACTTCGAGGCTCTGNTTCATTTTTTTTTTTTTTTTTTTTTTCATTAATTTAGTGATCAACAGTGAATTCTTAAATACACATATATTTTCTTGATATTCACTTGATTTAGCCCGAATAAGTACGATTTTACGCGTTTATTTGAAATTCTTATTTATTATCTCAATAGACACACTTAGCTTCTTTTATCAAGAACGACACAAATCGTAATTTAAAGACATTTTCATCGTATTTCAATTCGGTTCAATTAGTACGATTTAGGACGAACGTAATTTAAATATTTGAAATATTTTTAAACCACTTCACATTTCAAGAGTTACACTTATATTAAATCACTTCTCACGGTTTAGCATATGCCAAACCAGAACATATTCTTTCTATATTAATCATATCGTTATACTTTTAACGTTTAATAGTTTTTGTTATTCTTCATTATCTCTCAGTTGTAGCAATTGCCAATTCCAGACATAGTATCTAGTGTATGCAGAGAAAAGAATATGCTTCATTTATTCTCTATCAATATAGCTACAAAGACATTGGATAATACTTATCGCCATATTATGTAGATTTTGTCTGCGACAGAGACAATTGACATAGTCGACTCACCTCGACGATGCTCACTTCCACTTTTGTTTCACGCACGACCGCCTCTAATAGGCTTCCATTCGACTAACAAGTAAGAGCTCAGCCATTGACCTACTGGATCAATTCGTATTGTTTTCGTGGGTTATCTCTATACGGTGAACAAGATTTTTTCATCCTGATATCAGTATTTCAGATACAACGAATTCAGACTATCGAAGATGANTTATTTTTTTTTTTTTTTTTTTTTTTTTTTTTTTTTTTTTTTTTTTTTTTTTTTTTTTTTTTTTTTTTTATTGAATGAATACGTGTAATTTTAGCAAGAAGTTCAAATTTTAATTAAGAAGCTCACATTGGTTTTTTTCTCTGGATCATTCAATGAATTCTTTCTTACGGTTGATTTTGTTAAAAGATTTTTTCCTTTTCATATGCATCTTTTTCTACATTTTCTTATCACGTTTAAAAGAACATTTTCACTTTTCACTATTGCGAATTTCACAGATAATTGCCTGCTGCTAGAAACTTTTATCCAACGTTGTAAGAAACTCTGTACGAATTACGATCGACTCTTTCCTCTTCGCCTAATGGACAAGCATTTTGGATACTATTGGCAAATTTTACTTCATTTCATTTGTATTTCAAAACATTTAAACAAATATAAACTAAGTGAGATCTTCTGTTAACGAAGCTTTCGTATTTTCGTTTTATTTTTCCTTCATGTCTTTATATTCACTTTAGTTCGTTGGAGTAAACTCATTGTTTTTAATTTCCTTTATATCCTTGTATCTACGTTTTTTTTTTTTTTTTTAATGCGAATTTAGCTTCATCACCGTTTCTTTTCACTTCGTAGTTATCAGAAAAGACTTATTTTCCGCTAAGACAGTTCTCGTTATGAAACAAGATTCGTCCCGTCTTCTGCGTAAGCGCTTCGAGCACTTTCATCAATCTCGAGATTCATACATTTTTCTTCCAGCTTGAGATAAATCTGACTTCTCAAGAATTCTCTGTCGAATCTCGATTTTTAATTCGGGAAATGAAAGTTCTTAAACGATATTCCGTATTAATATCTTCGGAAAGATCATCCACCGCTCGAGTTATAAACAAATCCAGAAATTGTTGTTTATCGCACAAATGAAAAAAACATCTTTGTTTTATCGTGGTCGAAAACTCAATCTTGTCGGTATACTGTTATCAAATACATTAAATTCCAGAGAGAAAAGATTGTGTGATACTGAGAATCACATCGATCCATGGAAAATATCACTCAAAAATTATAAAATATTTCCATGAACAACCATTTCTATATGCAAGATCTAGCTTATTTGAAGATACTTGCCCGTTCTGCCGATGTTTCCGACCATTCTTGCTTGAATCTATCAGACTCTACGTCTCAGAATTAGTACTATCTATTTTCTTCATTTACTTTTGTTCTTCGAACATTTTATTATGTCCGAAATTTCATCGACAACTTCTTCTGTTTTTCGTGGAAGAGAATCCAATCTGCAACATAAATTAACAAATGAGATCTTGGTATCGTTTTAGTTCTAAATCAATTTTAACAAACTTGTAGTTTTCGTCTCTTATTGTTATTAACAAGTTATTACTCTTTTTTCATCTTCCAAACTATTTGTTAAATCAGATTTGTTGTACAATACACATACAATATTCTCATGTATATTCGAACATTTTCGCATATAAAAATACATACATAGTAAATTTGTAATAAATTTATTTTACTTAAGGGAGGCAAAATGTGGTGTATCAATTTTTCGTGTGTGTTGGGTTTTCGAAAATTTTAAAGTTATCTTTATTCTTTTTAATTGGATCATATATTTTTTTCATTATAAATTGAAAGAATATTAAATTCCAAGTAAAAAAGTATTAAACCACATTGACTATAAAGATAATAAAGAGATATTTTACGATAATTTGTCTTGAGGATGAAAACTGTGTAGTACTGTCAAGACAATGTTTATAAACACCAGTATTATTATATATCTTACATTCGGATGTAGAGTTATTTACAGACGAAGCAATATTTACCAATCATGGTATCAACAATTTACGGAATTTACATTATTAGGCATTAAATAATTCCCATTGGATGAGAGAAGTTGATCGTCAACGTCCATCGAATATTAATGTGTGATGTGGCATAGCGGAAATCGAATAATTGATCCACATTTTATTGATGAACGATTAATGCAGAAACAAGACCAAAATACACAGAATTTCTTGTCAGTTTTGCTGGAAAATATGCCGTTAGATGCTCGTTCAATACTTTGGTAACAACATGATGGTTCATTACTCATGTAAAGCACGGGAAGCATTATAGAGATTATTTAAAAATCGATGGATCAGGCGTGGTGAACAATTTCTGTAGCCATTTTGCTTGCTCGATCTGACACCTTTAGATAATTTTTTATGGAGTACGTTAAAGGCTATAAGGTATACAGTGAAGCACTAATAACAATGGACATATGAAAGAACGAATTCAACAAGCGTGTAATGTAATTAGTGCACAATCAATTCAGAATGCAGAATTAATTCATTGATCCCGTGATAAAATTGTATAATTGTTAATGGACATCATTTTGAGCATAACTTGTAAATAAGATAAGGTTACTTATGTTTATAAATATTATGTTAGCAAATACTCTAATGTTTTATGCAATTTTCATCCTTGAAACAAATTATCGTAAAATATCTCTTTAACCATTAGTTTAGGATGTGGTTTTTTAAAGTACTTTTTTTACTTGGAATTTAATATTTTTTCGATTTATTATGAAAAAAATAAATGTCCAACTAAAACAAATAAAGATGACATTGAAAATTTTGAAAGCCCTAAACAAACACAAAAATTTGATATTTTTCTCATATTTTGCCTCCCTTAAAACTATACAACTTTTGTATTAAACAATTTTCCATTAGACGCATAAATTCAAAAATTATAAAGGTGTTTGAATTACATCACTTTGTATAGCAATAAAATATCAAAAAAATGGTAGAAGATAAATCACGATCTGGCCGACGAAAAAGATTGACAGTGAGAGAATAGCAACAAGTCATAAGAAAAGTAATTGAAAAATTCATTTATAAGTGCCCGTGTCTGTCAATGTATATTACGTCATTGTTTGGAGAGAATGTAAATTCTCAAACAATAAGAATACATTGCACTTCGCTGGCATAAACGATAGAACAGTTGGAAAAAAGTCTTTCATTAATGCGAAAAATCGAGAAAAACGAATAGATTTTACTATAGTGTATTTGCAGAAATCATTAGATTTCTGGAAAAATGTAATGGTTTGGAAATGTATATCCCATAATTGGCATTTATCGATGAACGCTGAAAAGTATATTAATCTATTGCGAGATAATTCATTCAAGAGTGTAATTAAATTAGGCATGGAAGAAAGATATTATTTCCAACAGAGACAATGATCCCAAATATATTGCCATAAAAATAAAAAAGAATGGCTTTTATATAATGCACCTATGTAACTTATTAGACAACCTCAATTATTGAATATCAATCTGATAAAGAATTCGTGGTTTATTTTGGACTTGGAGATCGGAAAAAGAAAAATATTAAATATAAAGATAATTTAAAAATTGTATTTTTCAAAGTATGGTTAAAAATTTGATGTGATATTACAAAGATTCCAAAGGCTAGCGATTGTTGAAGTCAAGGGAATGCATACAAAATACTTTCGAAGGAAAATATCTACGAGGAAACAAAACTTTTACGAATGTATGTGTGTAAATATTTTCTTGACTACGAAATTTTCGTTCTTTTAAAATGCTAATGTTTTTAAATGTTAAATGTCATAATGAGTGAAAATATGTGTATACTTCTTTACAGAAAGATATCTCCAAAAAAACTGAATGTGCAAACGTTTTTTTGACGCACTATATTCGTGATACAAAGATAAGCTACATAGTATCTAATTATGTATGTATATAAAATTCTAATTTTTTGAAAGTATTACAGTGGATGTCTGTAATCACGCGTCTTTCACTTTTCTTGACTATCAGGGCTATGTACAAAATTCGTTCATTCGTAATTATATGTGTAATAGCTTCAGCAATGCATCAATTAAATTTATTTTTATTTTTTCATCGGAAATTCGCTTTAAAGTTTTTAGCAAAAGCTTTGTATTTTTTGTTGAATACAAACCTTCTAATATAATATAATATAATTCAGTCGAAAAGGCACATCAAAGTAATATATAACTAAGAAAAAAATGATCAAAAAAAAACGAACAATTGCACAAATTATGGTCAACATTGAGAAAAGTAAATTTGTCCAATTTTTTCACTAGTGAGTAAGAAAAATTGGCCGTATTAAGAAAATCGTACGTTCAACTATTGTTAATAAACATTAACCATTTAGTCGATTTTTTATTTCGATATTAAAATGGCTCTTTAAACAAGATATTGAACATTTAAAGAGTTATTGAAGTAACTTGTAAACCATAAATTATAAAAACANGAAAAGGCACATCAAAGTAATATATAACTAAGAAAAAAATGATCAAAAAAAAACGAACAATTGCACAAATTATGGTCAACATTGAGAAAAGTAAATTTGTCCAATTTTTTCACTAGTGAGTAAGAAAATTGGCCGTATTAAGAAAATCGTACGTTCAACTATTGTTAATAAACATCATTTAGTCGATTTTTTATTTCGATATTAAAATGGCTCTTTAAACAAGATATTGAACATTTAAAGAGTTATTGAAGTAACTTGTAAACCATAAATTATAAAAACATATTAGTAATTTTAAAAACGTACTGATAATTGTAAAAGCATACTAATAAACGTGAGATATGTGAGATTTTATTTTATCAATGCCGTGGATTGATAGCGATGATGCTTGAGATGAATTGAAATCCTGTCAAGCCACATAGCAGTTTGCATAGTACATACATAGCTGAGAGAACACGAATTGTAGCATTGTTTGCTTGGAGAATTTCACACAACTTGATGAAAGTTAACAAGCATGGTGGTACGTGGATAAACATTTTAATGTACACGAAATCTAAATAGGTTGGTGAAAAGATGACAAATATTTAAATATGACAAGAAATATATTTACAAAAATTAGAAATGATATTTTAGAATAAGAATAGAATTTTAAGTCGTTTCCTATAATACGTTTACGCATAATATCGTAGAATATTTTACAATTTTTCGAAAAGAAGCATATGAAATGTTTCTACATTTTTATAGATTTATATCTATAAAATATCACACAAGTATCACATTTTGAATATAATATTATATTATTATATATTCTATTGTCATTCTATAATATTAGCTAAAAGTTTTAAAATGTCTATTTTAGGATATATTACGTAATCTCAGTTTAAAGTGAACAAAGTTATGCAGAAAGCTACAACTCGACAAAAAAAAATTGAATAAATTTAGTTTGAATATTTTAATTTAAAAAAAGAAAGGAGCTTTATTTCTAATGGATATATTTTATTTCTTTACAGTGGTTTTTAAAGACATATTTAATAAATAAGATTATAATAGTATAGCGAGTAGACAAATCTAAAATGGAACTATAGTTTAATTTAGCTTGGGTATAGTTTTAACATGTATAATGTGAGACTTGTTATATGAATTAGTAAGTTTTGCAAAATTATAGTGTGTTGAATAAATGTTTAGTAAATAATTTTTATTACCATTGCTTTTGATTTTTTTTATCGCTAATCACGGCCCGTTACCTCCAATAACGTACTATTATTATATTCCACAAATCTTGTTACTTACAATTAGTTTCCTTTAATTATTATTTTAATATGAAAATAATTGCAACTGCAAGAACTATGTTACGAAAATTTAAATGAAATTAAATATGTAACGTACAGTACATAGATTTATGCGTGAAAGTGATCCAGACAAAATCATTTTACTTTCGAGAAAAACTGATTTTCAAAAGAATTCTGGATAGTAAAAAATTGTGGATAGGGAAGTTTATACCTTGTTGCATTATCGTTAGAAATACGTCACAAAATAATTCGGTTATCCTGCCTATTTTAAAGTTCGATCAAGAGTCGAACGGACTAAAATGCATATAAGCGCGACGAAAAGGCCTGCTAGATAATTTTATTTCAAGAAAGTGGAAAGTCTGAAAGTAGAAAGTCTGAAAGTGGAAAGTCCTACATTGCTTTTTATAATAAAGTTCTGTGTAGAGTATAAGTGGGACGAGTTCTTATTTATATCCCTAACGTAATAAAACATTTTAGTGGTATCAATAAAATAGGCTAAGTAAATAGAGTTTTTACTAAGATCGTTGATTTTGTCTATCTTTCCCATTTAACTTCATGTGAAGATCCACAATCGAGGCAAGGAATTCTAAGAAACTGAAGCAGAAAATACACATTACAAGGATCTCATGAAAATTGCATTTATATTAATCACATTAATAATAAGATCGTTTTACAAAAACGTCGAAATGATTTATCGTGAATTAAAACATGAAACTTTGTGAATCAGATGACCCTATTCTGCCAAATAGTTTAAATAGACCTGTCCAACCGGTGGCTCGCGAGTCATCCGTGGCTCGTGTCTCTTCGAGAGCCATAGGGGAATAGTTTCCTCCATACTTACTTTTCTTCGTCGTTCCTTTCCCATAATTTATTGAAAAATGAAGGCAGAGATTTAGATAGCGAAAGCCAAACTAATTAAAATAATAAAATCTTGAAAATTTTGATATGATATCGATGTATGATGGACGAGAAATTTCTGTGAAATCTTTTATATCGGAAATAGATAGTTTATTTAATGCGACAGATTGCGACGAAGCGCTTTTTGTTCAATTGGTAGTCACAGAGCGACTTGGCAATGCTAGAATGCTTAGACTATGAAATTATCAAAAAATTAATATGCATTAAGAAATGCTTTCGAAGATGTGCGTGATTTGAAATTATCCATATACGAAAGTGGCAATACATTTCAGAGTAACGATTCCATTTATAATTATGTTAAAATATTATATTAAAACAAATGTCAAACGAACATCAAACATGCAATCCAATTAGGATCAGCTATGACCAAACAACATTTCATCGAGAATGGAGGTAAAATGATTTGCAAGCAGTTCATTTATTGTTTAAAGACGTTCAAGTTATTATATAAAAGCAATGCAACTATTCACATTGCTTATGAAGAAACAATTTTACATAAGTCAACGGAAAGATATTCACAATATAATAAAATAATAAATATATAATAAAATTCATTATAAAACATACATTTAATACACGACAAACATTACATCCTAAACAACCTATTATTACATCCTAATACGCATTTTAACATTTTCATATGATACAAGCAAACTAGTTTGCTAATCTCAGACCTCCTGCATGAAAACCTTCTCATGTTATGTGTCATAACAATGCAATCATTATGCCACAAAGTGCCCATATACGAATAATAGAAATCAGTCATACTATATATTAATGTCAGAACAATCACTATGATTTTAATTGTCATAATATGTACATACATGTTATAAATATATAATAAATTCTCGAGTTGAAGAAATGAACAACCTACATAGCGCAAAACGATGAATTTTTAGGCAACGATGAAATAAAGCGATTTCTTATACACACTGGCTCAATTGTCAATCTTATTAAACAAAGCGTTGCTTTGGATTGTCCGATCGAAAACATGTAACAATGGAATATTATTCGACAGTTTATATCAAATTTTTCTAAGTAGAAATACGAAGAACTGTGTTTAATCCCAAATAATTTTTCCATATTTTTCAACAGACTAGTAGATATCTTATATGTTTCCCGGCAACATACTGAAATCACTATAAAGAACAAAAAAAATATTACACACAAACATCAACCAAACAAGACACACATATTGTCAAATCAAAAAAAAACTATTTAAAATTTACAAGAAAGCGTTCGTTTAAATCACAATTAATGAGAAAGATGGAAATAAATCTTGAATATAATAAAAGCATACAAAAATATTTTTCAGTTACCAGATGACGAATTGTTAAAAACTATATTAGTAAAGCATCGCATAAAAATCACTAATAATTTTCTTGTAAATACGAAAAATTATAGATACTCTAAATTATATAAAAATTATGTAAAAGTAAAATCATTAAACAAACTAATGAGATGCTAAATAAAACAATTATTGAAGAAAGTCATTATAATTCTCCTTTATGGACTGTAACAAAAAAGCGTGATGTATAAGATATATAAAAATATCGCATGATGTTGATGTTAGAAAGCTAAAAGAAAAAAACACCTTATGATAAATACTCCTTGCCAAACATTGACGATATCGTAGATATGTAAATCAATTAGGTAATTGCTGACATTTCTCAGCTTTTGACTTGACTTTGAATTTCCACCAGATTAGCCATGGATGATGATGATTTTTTCAACGCCACATGGATATTATCATTTTAATAGAATTTAATATCATTTAATAGGAATCATTTTAATATCATTTAATATCATTTAATAGAATCAAATATCATTTAATATCATTTAATACAAAATCTTTCGTTTACTTTACTTTGATGATGTTATTGTTTTTGGCAAATCTATCGAAGACCATAATGATAATTTGAGAGCGCTTTGCCAACGCTTTCATGATACAAATTTATAACTTGAGCTTGATATATGCGAATTTTTGATATATCGGACATACAATAATAATGAATAAAAACATTTTATCTAATCCTAATAAATTCGATACAGCAAAATTTTTTCCGAAATCTAATAATTTAACAGCTGCAACAATTTCTTGTCTTAGCTAATTATTATAGAAAGTTTGTTAAAGGTTTTTTTAAAAAAAAACGCGTTCTTTGAACGAAAGAATAAAGAAAGAAGAATTTCGCAGAATTTCAATAAAATTGCAAAATAAAGCGAAGCGTTTAAAGTATTAAAGCACGATTTATGTAATAAATTGAATTTTAAAATTGCATAATAAATAATCAATTCTCTTTGACTACTGACGCGAGTAATAATGCATTGGAGCAGAAAAATAAAGAAGGCGATTTACAGCCTGAAAGAGTTTTTTTGCAATCGTAAAACCATTTCAGACTACATTTATTAGGAAAACCATTTGTGACAATCACGGATCGTCAGCCGCGAAATAGTTGAAGAGTATGAAAGGTCCATCATCGCGATTGATGTGTTGGTGAGTAAAACTTGAGGAATATGAATACAAGATTCAATCAGAAATGATTATACGATCGTTGAAGACGAAAATAATACAATACTAGCGATCATTGTGAAGATTAGTAAATTTGATAATAAACTATTTAAAATGCATATTAAATGTATATTATAGATATAATTATATTAATACATTAAAGATATAATTGTCTAAATAAGTTATAATTTATTCGAAGACAAAGATTAAAACCTGAAAATGTTTTTCAAATCATGTTCAATCATGATCCTTCAATTATCACAGAAATGAATAAAATATCTTGAAAATGAAGACTAAAAATTATAAGTTTTACATAATAGTTTGCAATTGGATCATCAATTAATAAAACTTTAAGGGAAATTTTATTACATTATTATTTTGGGAAGAAATTTATGAAAATGTTAGAGAATATATCAGTAAGATAAATGGAAAGACATAAAGTTCCATTATGATTAACAGATACACATACAGCGATAAAGTTGCATTAGATGTAAAGTCTTTTATACCTAAAGTCTTTTAGACGAATCAGGACATTATATTTTATCAACATACGACTATTTAACGAAATACATGGTTTTATGGTTTAATCAAAGCCAATACAGAATCTACTATTGATAATTTCATAAAATCTTACATTTCCATTTTTGTATATGAAATTAAGTATTAACCGATAACGTGAAGAATTTTGTTAGTGAATGAAATGATCAAAAAAAATTCGTACAGCGAGTTATAAATTTTTTAATAGTTGTAAAAAAGAGATTTCAATGTTCAAGACAATAGTGGGTCTGATTAGGAAAAAAATTTTTGATGTTTTTACGCATGTTTGAATTTTTACAACTCAATTAGAAAGGAGTATCCTCACTTTTCCACCCACTACATGACGTAAATTATTTTTGAAAAAAACATGCTTATGACTTATCAAAATAGTAGCTTTGCGCTTTAAAATGAGACGAAATTATATCAGTTTTATCGACAATTTTTCATTATTACTGGTATTAGTACTGGTGTTTCATTGTAACTCATGTAAAAATTGTACCTTTCCATCCGGAGTCAAATAGAATATCGAACGAATGTATTAACTGTCAAAGAATTTTTATGAATACGGATTGGATAAAATTGCTGTCTTTCTTTGCACGTACTGTTTCGCCGCTAGAATTAGTATTCCACTGTTAAAACCTAATGTTTTAAGTGAAATAAACAATCAAAGTTATCATATGATGTATAGTATTACATATGAATGCTTTCGTATATTGAAACAGCAAATCATTCGCAATAAATTATTTGTTAAAAATAAAACCAATGAAACAACAGAAAAAGCCAAATAAAAGTATAAAGTATAGATACAGGTATAGCAAAACATACATGACAAAGTAAAGCAAACGTATAAAAATAATTTTATAGATTTGCCATAGAAAGGTTTACCATAGATTTATCATTGTATGAATCATCGAAGTGATTTCAGAACAAAATATTGAAAGCTATCGAAAGGAAACAAACTAATGTTCATTAAAATAATTGTTACAATGCCATTTGGACAATAGATTCAATAAGTACTAGTAATAAACTTTGAAGTACTAGTAATAGACTTCGAAGCCTTACCAAATTTATATTTTGAATCAATGGGACCTGAGGTACCAGTGTATACTATTTTATAATCTTAATTACTTGTTAAAATTCGGATCAAAAATTAAAAATGAATTGTTTCGATTCAACCAAAAATATTTTAATGGTGGATTGTCATTGCTTAATGTACAAATTGATAAGTTTAACTGATGGAAACTACACCGTAAAAATTGTTTCAATGCTTTATGTTAGTATACTTAACACAGACCAATGTATACCAACAATTTTATGCGTGAAATAGCAAAAAGGTTTTTTGCTATTATCTTATCAGAACTGGATGCATATTGCAATGCGTAGATAGACAAAGTTATAAAAAATAATAATTTAAATAAGCTTGTAAAGAACGAAATTCACATTTTTAAGAACANAATTGTTTCAATGCTTTATGTTAGTATACTTAACACAGACCAATGTATACCAACAATTTTATGCGTGAAATAGCAAAAAGGTTTTTTGCTATTATCTTATCAGAACTGGATGCATATTGCAATGCGTAAATAGACAAAGTTATAAAAAATAATAATTTAAATAAGCTTGTAAAGAACGAAATTCACATTTTTAAGAATCCTTTGTCGATTCGAACATGCCTTACGAAACAGCCAACTTATGTATATATAATTCATATTGGAATATTTAGAAGGATGTATGGTTTAAAGTAACGACTCGCCCGTTTTTTCATGCTGACAAGAAATCTCAACGTCTACCGCTCTCTATCATGGTTATTATGTTGCGAGTGCTTATTATTGTCGACTTCGTTCGCTATTCCGTAGACTTACTTTGCTGGGTGTCCTCACAAAAACAGTCGATCTTTCGATTAACGCCTGATTTAGCATCGTTTTGAAGGTTACTTTAGGGTAGAGGCGGTAAACTTCCCCGTTGCGAGTCGCACGAGCTGCTCGCTCAGTCTGTCAGTTCCTTCATCATGAAAATTAGTTTCTACTCTGTCCATTCCGTCCTGCCGCAGCGGGCCAGACAAACTGCTTTCCCTATCTTTCTTTAACTTTAGCCGCTACAGTAAAGAAAACAATTTATATGTATACGTATATATCTAATATGAATATGTGGCCGCGAACTTTCAACACAGTGGAGTTCAATGATGCAGTGAAGGGGATAGCGTTACCGATCGGGAAAGTAGGGGTAAGGGCCATTTGCGATCCGCAGGCCGTCAATTAGCTATCTCTGCTTTGAAACCATTCCATACTTAGAAATGATTGGCTAATACTGGCCAACTAATTTTTATAAAACAGGCTCACAATGAGGAGGGCTCAGAATTCGATAAAGAGTACGCCGTATACAAGCAACGTACAGTCTTTCTCGCGATTCCGACGATTCATGAAATTATTACGCCGCTACTAGTAAGAGAAAGTAGGCCACCAAACGAATACGCTGATCAAACCGGATACCATTGTTTTCTTTAAAAGCTTCGATAAATAATCAAACTGTGGCATGATATTCGGGTGAATACAACGATCTTATTTTACAAGTTTCAGAAACAGATCAACATTGTAGTATTCCGTGCAAATAGAGTTAAAAATTTCGGCTTGAAGAGTTTCAATGATTTAAGTGATTGTTTCTTAATGTTTTCACATTCAGAAATCCATTCAGATAAGTAATATTTGTATTCTATAATCCTTACAGAATATTTTAATCCTCTGTTCACCACTCTATCTCATACTGAAGCATAAATATTTAATATTTAGTAAATGAATACATTTGCTATGGGAACAGATATTCGATTTTCTTGTACTGTCAATGTATAGCGTCCTTTCGTTTTAATGTTTCTGTATGATCATTTAATTTAAATTATTATTATTTTATATGCATCTCTGAGCAATACCGTTAGGATCATAAAGTAATTTTCGCAATTGAAATGAAGTTTCGCACCGACATGAAAAGCTATGCCATCTGTGTCGGATGAATGAAGAGCCCGTTTCATCTCCGTCACAGGATATTGATTATGAATCAACATTTACATTTTTTCCCCAAACAATTAAACCTATCCTTCAAGCAGAGCGAACAATAAGAAGGAACAATAGAAAAAAAAGAAAAAGCGATCATAACATCTGAAGAATATAGAAATTATTTGAAAAATATTGTACAAACTATTAAAAGAAAAAAATTCTGTAAGAAACAAGTAAGTATCAAAAATAAGTAAATTATCTACAAACAATGGATATATATTTTCTAAAGAATTTTTTATACAGGGTGAGGCAGGATGGAGTCCCACATTTCCAAGGTAAATTATGAAAAAACGGTACAAAATACGAAAAAAAAGTTTTATTTTCTGAAAGCACATATAATGCAGTTTTTTTTTTGGGCTAGGTTTTAAAAATAATATCGTCCAAATAATGGCCTTGACGGACGATGCACATATGCAGGCGTTCCTGGACGTTTTCTATTACTCGTTTCAGCATAATTTGAGATTTTCTAGAGTTCGAAGACGATGCTTATAAACCTCAATCTTGAGATACCCCCACAGGAAAAAGTCGCAAGGGCTCAGATCTGGGGAGTGAGCAGGCTATGTAACATCTCCTCATAAGGAGATCAGGCGACTGGGGAACCTCTCTTGCAAAATGGCTCGAGAATGACGGGCTGTATGAGCTGTGGCTCTATCCTGTTGGAACCAGAAGTTATTTGGATTTTGTTTCTCTTCATATTTTTCCATTTTGCTTACAGAGAACATTGCACACCAAACGGTAACTTTTGGACTCTGAAGAGTCGTTGTTGAAGTTGGCGCGGGTTTTCAGCAGCCCAGTATCGAAAATTTTGTTTATTAAATTATTAAATTTTGTTTATTGAAAAATTGTTTATTAATCGCGCTTAATAGATTATTATTAATCTATTAAAAGATGAAAATACGCTTCGTCGCTACTTCATCTTTGTCTTCACACAATACCGCTAGGAGGCACAGTTGTAAGGATGATGTTGCAACAATCTCTACGTCTTCCCCAGTCTTGTGGATTCAATTCCTGAGCAATCATAATCTTACATGGGTGTAACTTAAGGTCTGTGTGCAGAATTCGCCTCACCGTTCGATTCGATATTCCAAGAGCAGAGGCATGTTTCCGAGCAGAACACGATGGAGACTGTTCGATAGACATTCTGACTGCGGCAATTTTTTCAGGTGTTCTCACGTACCTGGAACACCTAACTGGGTTTTTAGACATTATAGATCCCGTTGCCGTTAAATTTTAGACCCATTTCAATATCGTTTTCCGATTAGGAACACCGTCGTTTCGGTTTAGGTTAAACCGAAGCGCGTACGAAAGGACTTCTGTGTCGCGGAATCACGGAATCAACCGTTTTTAAAAAAAGCTTCGACAACAAAGCCCCGATGTTCACCCGACCAAGGCATGGTGGCTACTGAAAATTGCATTGTTCACCCGACCTAACGGGAATTGTCATGATCCTCTACCTGCTCAAGGGACTCTTCCTGCGTGATTTTTTGAAATGTGGGACTCCACCCTGCCGCATCGTGTCAATCCAAATCCAAAGAAAGATACATTGTACATTATGTATTATGGATGGGCGTGCTATCATGATGTGATACGTGATCAGTAGCGGAATATAGTTGCAGAGACACGTAATATAATTGAATTATATCGAGGAGAAGAAGTCGAGCGAAATGTACTGTTTGAATATATATATCGTTTATCACTGTCAATAGTTTCGAGAAAGTCTACCTTGAAATAAATAACTGAGAATCAGAGCTAATCTAATTTAACATATGAGTATCATATTCCACGATACAATCTACTGCTGATTTATACATATTGAATGTATAACTTCAATAACCGAAAGATCAGAGACGGCAAACTTCTTCTTTCTCTTTTTACTCGTTGTCTCATACATATATGTAATATGTATAAGTGTTGAAGAGGACAAGCATTTTATTTGCAACTTTTATTTTGTTAATTAAGATATGTATATATATATATATATATATATATATATGTATATTTATATGTTAAAATAGTTCAAATTTTTTATAAATATGCTTAAAGTTCTTAAACTAGTAATTAACACCGTTTTTTATAAAATAGAATATCTTTATATTTGTTAAAATTATTAAAAATAATTGTTTTTACTAATAAAAATAAAGATTTTATAACTATATTGCATCTATACATCTTTTAATAGTACCGGTTTTACCTATCTCTATTTTGCCTCTATGAGGCAAAACTGAGTTTTTGCATACCTCCAAAACAATTTTATTTTCCCGTCAAACAATTTTTTCCAAAAAGTTTGATCATTTTCTTTCATTGTATAAGGTTCAATTAAAAGATTTAACCTACTGCGAACTTTTTTTGCCATTCGATTTTTTGTTACGAAACTAAATATGTTAGGCTTTAGTTTACTTTCCCTTACGTTTCCTTTCACTAACGTCGTCCCAATATTGAACGTGGACGTAATGAAAAATTACATGATTGCATGATTTTTATTTATGGATACAACGGAGGAACCAAGGATCAATATTGCTTACTGATGCCAAAACCACAAAGCCACAAAACCTCAAAACCTCAAAACCACAAAAACTATTAAAACCAGCGACTGAAATGTAGCCAAAAAGAAGACACATACACTATTACATTATGAAATATATAAAATCGATGTGTTCCATATTAATTATTACTTATGGTATTATTTTATTGCTCGATATTTATATTGTATTATTTTATATTAATTATTGTACTGTATTGCATTATTATATCACATTTCTTATTACATTTGCATTTTCAAGAACGAAAACTTATTTTAAGAAAGGTAGTATTAGAAATGCTCATCATCACAAATCGGCTATCTTGCCTATCTTAAAGTTCGATCAGGATTTCAACGGATTAAAATGCAAGTGAGAAATGTATATAAGCGCGACGAAATGTTGGGCAATTTTACTTCAGAAAGAAATCACTTCGATTCGAAGTCGAAATTTTGATTGTGAGTAAGAAGTCTTACCTTGCTCTCTCTAATAAAATTCTACATAATTGTAAAATATAAGTAGAACGAGTTTTTATTTATATCCCTACAATGGCCCTTTCACATATCGATATTTGTATGCCGCATGCCNGGCCCTTTCACATATCGATATTTGTATGCCGCATGCCGAAATTTCTTGTGGAATCTTTCACACGACAATTCTCGAGTGATTCAGTATTCGATACTGATATCGTATATCCTGAAGACCTTGGTCGCCTGCAACACTTTACGATGTCGATAACGAGACGTTAAAACAAACAAGTCGCGGCATTGACGACTAAGTGTCACATAGCACGCCTACACGCAAAGGAACAAGGTTGAAGATATTGGATTGAATGACACCAGTGCCTGTGCTTCCTCCCTCCTTTCAGGAACAATTCTCAAATCAGTCTGTTCAAGAAATGGCGCATTTTTGGAAAAAACGAGTACAACTTCGAAGAAAATATGTGTTCTAATATTGATGTACAACCGAGGAGAATGATATCATATAAAAAAATAAATTGAAAATAAAGAATAAATTTAAAACCAAATAGATAAAATTTCAGTTTCATTTATTACAAAAAAGCTTTCATACAATATCTTTTGTATGTTCAAGATGAAGAAATGTTTGCAACTGAAACAGATCGACGTGAAACCAAAAGAAAGTATATTTCATTCCAAAAGAATTAAACTTAACTCATATTTCATTTGCAAACATCTCATACGCGTATCACGATTATATCAGCTAACCAAATAGCAATTAATTTGATCAAAAAATAACTGCGTTTTTTTTTTTTATTTCATTCCAAAAGAATTAAACTTAACTCATATTTCATTTGCAAACATCTCATACGCGTATCACGATTATATCAGCTAACCAAATAGCAATTAATTTGATCAAAAAATAACTGCGTTTTTTTTTTATGTACAAATGAAAGCGAATGTGCGAATTTTTCATGAGAAACAAACTTTATTATTAGACAATAAATATATTCGAGCGATTTCCCATAATTCTAGATTCTATTAGACTTATGCATACAAAGACGTTAGGCTTCTTATGCACATAAAATAATTTATTGTTCTATTTTTAGATAAGAACAACAATTCACCCGTTTTTTATGCTGGCACGAAGCCNATTTTGCACCACAGACTGACGTACAATCTTTATGACGTAAAATCTTTGAACTTCACTTTCAAAGATCATCCAAAATGTTGGACAGATATCACGAACGTTGTTCGAAAGACAAACGTCAGACGATCCGCACATAGTGTCTAGATAGAAAAAGCAATGTGCACAAGTAGGAACCCACGTAACGGTCCGTGAGACACAATTAGCTAAATATCTAGTTTGATGACGCCGTGCCAGCAGAATATTCTATATTATAAAGCACTCGCTTAATGGAAGGCAAATCATTGGAATATGGAACTAAACTTCGTTAGTTGGACATTTTTCATCGTAATGTTCATCGATTGGAAATTAGCTAGCAATATTGACAATATTGACCACGACGAACGATAAACAGTTTTCAATAGCCACTAAATATTAATGACGCACTTATGTACTTTAGTTGGACATTTTTCATCGTAATGTTCATCGATTGGAAATTAGCTAGCAATATTGACAATATTGACCACGACGAACGATAAACAGTTTTCAATAGCCACTAAATATTAATGACGCACTTATGTACGATGTATTTTACGCTATTAATTTGTGAATTGTTCGCAAATCATTGGAGTCCGGAGACAAAAATTTTATTCGACCCAATTACGCGGAACCATATACCAGATGAGTTTATAGGTCGTTCGTGATTGTCGATTCGCCTATGCGAATAGATGAGAATATCTTCATTTACTAAACTGCTTTGTCTCTCTCACACAGATTTTGTGACCCAATTACGCGGAACCATATACCAGATGAGTTTATAGGTCGTTCGTGATTGTCGATTCGCCTATGCGAATAGATGAGAATATCTTCATTTACTAAACTGCTTTGTCTCTCTCACACAGATTTTGAAAATTGCTTGAACGCATTGATCTCTCACTACTTCTGAACTTTTAGCCTTCAATTAAAGTTTCGACGTTTTCAAATTTTCCCCGATTTCGACGTATAGATGCCCGATAACATAACGACAAGAAACAGTGGAAATATCAGTATATATACCGTTAATAAATTTTAAGAACTTGGATTTAACTACGTTAAAAATTAGAACACGTCCAAGTTTTTCATTTTCTAACATGCGAAAATTTCCTTTCAGTACGGAAAAATCATCGATTGCTACGTCGCGTTGTTTAAAAGATATTTTTTAATTTTTATGCGCATATAAATTTATAAATGTAATGTGTGCGTGCGTGCGTGTGTGTGTGTGTGTGACGCGCGCACGCATATGTGCATTATATTTCATTGATTCCACAGAGGATTTCGGAGAATAGCTAGACAATTTTTCGTCGCGACGCGCGTTTCAATTTCACAAACATTTTACTGTGTGTGTGTGTGTGTGACGCGCGCACGCATATGTGCATTATATTTCATTGATTCCACAGAGGATTTCGGAGAATAGCTAGACAATTTTTCGTCGCGACGCGCGTTTCAATTTCACAAACATTTTACTTGAACAGCAATCTAGTCATATTCGTTATTTTTACAATGTTAAATTTCAGATTTCGTTCAACGTATCTTTCGTTAATATCGAGATACATACGATATAAAAGAAAAAGGAATAAAACGGTATTTTATATACAGTTACTTACAGATACAGTTTACTTCTTTGAAATAATCAATTTGTCATTTATATTCACAGATACAGTAATCACAGACACACATTTCGATTGCGGAAAAGCAAAGAATATTCATGTAATAAATTCGTTTATCGATACTATTGTATCTATGAAGCAATTCCAGTATTTCCTAGTATAAAGTAGTATTTTGAAACTTGAAAAATTAACAGTACTCTGCTCTGTATATCTTATCATCTTAATAGATGCACTGATATCGAAGATAAATACTTTTATACGTTTTTTTCATCGCATTTAAATCGAGATTTTACCTTCTTTTATTTACTTTTTTTTTTATTTTTCTTGTATTTTTCCAAGACATTAAGCGAATGTTGTTCGTTCATTTCGTTTAGTTTTTTTTTTTTTCAATTAATTGTAAAACATCTTTGTAATAAAAGACTCACCCTTATGTCAAAATTTCGACTCGATTCTTGTGTAAATAATTCGCGTATTGACGATGAAACGTGTACGTCGTTTCTCACTAAATGTTCCACGTAATCTCAAACTTACACGATGGACACAGGACGCGCGCTTCCACAATACTGGCGGACGATGCGACGCCAACGTCTCATGGTACTCGTGTTGCGATGCTTGGACGCAGAGCGCGCACTCGAGATGCTAACCTATACTACCCTATTTGCGAGTAGCAACCAGAATTGTTTATATTTCACATTTCGCCAGCTTCTTTCTGTTTCAAATCTTGACTTTTTCTCTTTTTTTCTTCACTTTCCCTTTATCGTTGTATTTGTGACTTTATTTCCTTATAAGTTGCTTTCCTTGGCTAATTAATTGCCTTTTTTTTTTTAAAAAAAAAATCGGTCACTGTGTTTTTCATTTGGCTATCTAGAATTGATTATTGAAATGCAAGAAAAAAGAATAATAAGTCTCCTTCAATCCGATTCTTAAATTGAGTAAATCAATCAATACTGATTTAAAATTAAATTTCTGTTTTGTGTTTTTCATTTGGCTATCTAGAATTGATTATTGAAATGCAAGAAAAAAGAATAATAAGTCTCCTTCAATCCGATTCTTAAATTGAGTAAATCAATCAATACTGATTTAAAATTAAATTTCTGTTCGGACATTACACTAACATATGTATTTATGAAAACGAAAACGATACAATAAATTGAGAATTTTTAAACCAATGAAATGTTGATCGAAACAATACTGGTTAATGGAAACGATTTAATTTCAAAGGGATTT
>NIPQ01092807.1:0-20905 GCA_002806875.1 Lepidotrigona ventralis hoosana
TTTTTGGTTTTTTTTTTTTTTTTTTTTTTTTTTTTTTTTTTTTTTTCTTTTTCCAGATCAAATCGATTATTCCTTGCAGCCAAGTCCGGCTGACCAGTTGCAAATACCACCGACCGGGTCAAAGGACAGTTTGTCAGGGCAAGTGTATTCAGCTCCGGTGACCAAGCCGTTCACCATTCTCGCACAGCTGATGAACTTCTTGCAAGAGTACGGGTGCGGGAAGTTGCCTTGATCCAGGCATCGGAATGTCCCTCTGCTGGTGAGGAACAGTTTCCCGTTGAATGTTGACTTTCCAATCACCGGCTCCTCCTCGTCCTCGTAATAATCGTAGTCGATAACAGGCGGCCGCCTAGGTCTCACTGTCACGTTTTTTAAAGTGTTATCCCTCGTCCTCGACTTTTGCCGATCGCGCAGTGCCGGCGTGAATCTCTGTATAGCCCTGTTCGTCGTTGCGTCCGTTCTAGGTGCAACTGTGGTGCTTATTTTGCGCCGCGGGGCGTTCCTGAACGGTGGTCGACCTGATCGTTTATTCGCAACTCGATTAGTCACTTGATCTCCCAAAAGAGAGAGAGAGAGAGAGAGAGAAAAAGAAAGAAAAAGTGACTAGAAGAATATATGATATTTGATCGAGCGTGAAGAACAAGATGTGCCTGCCAGAGAGAAGGAGCAGGCGAAGAACATGATACAGTGGGGACGAAAAAAAAAAGGATAGATTAGCAAGAAATGAACGATTGATGAGGTCGATCGACAAGGTTGAAGAATTGTCGAATGATGTTGATTAGACCCACAACAATGAGACACGTCTTTGACAGAACATAAAATGCGATTAGTCCTTGATGGTAGCTTTAGTTTCTCCAAAGTTTGAGTATCAGAGTAGAAGAAATACACGAATAAGTAAATGAAAGGGAGAGAGAGAGAGAGAGAGAGAGAGAGGGGGAGAGAGAAAGAGATTTAGCCACATCGGTTGACTCGCCGGCAAAAAAAGTATGAGACACTTGAGGATAAGTTGAAAATTGCGGTGCAGTGAGAAATTATGTTCCAAATGATATAGATGAACGAGAGAGAGTGAAATTGCAACGCAGTAACAGCAACATTTTTAGTTCAGGCAGAAATTAAGAAATCTGACGATTTGGGCGATTGAACAAGGTTGAGTGTACCAGTGGCTAACGTTGATGTTTGCGACGACGGTGGATCAGCCAAAGTCATCGCAATTTCTTGCGCTTTACTACTCTGATCAATTTCTTTCACAGGTTTCGACGTTTCGGTTCTTTCATCCACGGCATCTAAAACACAACACAGGTACGTCTCTGTGAATTGCCTTTACGATTGCAATTTACGCGATACATATATATATCCCCTGAAAAATTTGTATCCTTTCATCGAGCGTCGATCGGAAGGAATTTGAATTTGAAACGTTTCGCGCGAATTACTGGCCGCGCATGCGCCTTGCGCTGCAGCAAAATGGCCGCGCTCCAAGCTACAAAGTTTCAAGTCGCGGGATATCGTGTTACGTTTCCGTGTATGTATACAGTTTCACATTGTCGTGTCATCACTTACCGTCGGTCGAATAAGTTTCCCGATGAATCGCGAACGTGTTGGTCGTTTTGTTTGTTTGCAATGTCGTCAAATTGACCGTAGGGGGTTTCCTCAACCTGGTTGACGGCAAATTCCCTGACGTACGAGACGTTGTTATCGTATTCTTCGACGAATTCACCTGTTCGTAGAGCACACGCAGATTGTATTTCGATTCTGTTCGTTGGAACGGTAAGTACAATTTTCTCATTCGGTCGATTAAAGAAAAAAACATTAATTGGTACAAAGTCAATTGGTATAAGCTGAGCTCACGAAACAGGGCTCCCGTAGGACAACGACGACTTTGAAAACGTTGCTCTTAGAATTGAAATATCACGTCGGCAAGAGATATTTCAGAAATTTGACATAACATTAATGGCGCGAAAAATTTAAATTCAAAACACGTCGTGTCTCGTTAGTCGTTCATAGATGGCGCGTTGTGATGAAACTTTAGAAATTTGTAGGACATTAATAGTCAGACATTATGGCGCGAAATATTCAAATTCAAAACATCGTATCTTGTTAATTGTTCGTAGATGGCGCGTTGTGATGAACCTTTAGAAATTTGTAGGACATTAATAGTCAGACATTATGGCGCGAAATATTCAAATTCAAAACATCGTATCTTGTTAATTGTTCGTAGATGGCGCGTTGTGATGAACCTTTAGAAATTTGTAGGACATTAATAGTCAGACATTATGGCGCGAAATATTCAAATTCAAAACATCGTATCTTGTTAATTGTTCGTAGATGGCGCGTTGTGATGAACCTTTAGAAATTTATAGGATATTAATAGTCGGATATTAACATCGTATTTGGCTATTTGTTCGTAGATGGCGCATTGTGATGAACCTTTAGAAATTTATAGAATATTAATAGTCGGACATTATGGCGCGAAATATTCAAATTCAAACAGGTCGTGTCTTGTTACCTAAACTACGTCCCATTCTTTAATTGAATCTAACGTTGTAACACTTACTTATACCGATTGACGTGTTGGTCGTTTCTTTTTCTCAAGTAATCGCAACGAAAGAGGGGAAGCTAAGAATAATTGGAAAATAAGCGCGCGGAGCAACATAATGGCGCTCCGTTCTTAGCTCGTGTTAAATTGCCGAGTTTCGTAGCGAAGCATTAACCCTTTGCACTCTCGACGTTCTACCGCCACTTCACGCTTTACAGAAGCATTAATGTACAAAGAAAGTTATAGAAAAATCGTTCCTCGCGATCGTCGATGTCGCCATGGATACACGTAGTATATACATACATATATATATATATGTATGTATGTATGTATAAAAATAGCAAAGCACAAAGGGTTAGAGGTAACATCCATAACGTTCTTAAAATGAAACAAGTAAGCGCAGCGCCTCTCTCGTAGAAGGAGAACGGTGTTAATTGATTGAAGAATAGAGCAAAATCACAAAAGTGAGACGGTGGCGGAAAAGATGGCCGATGAACATCTTCCTTTCGGAGACACTTTCCCTCCTGTTGTTGTGCGACTCCTTTCTTCATTGAGCGATTGATCGCGCGTTTTCTATCGTTTTTCATCGACGAGCAGATTTTCGTTCACTTTTCTCGTCCCGGCTGGACAACTGCGTCGAGGACTCGATCGTTCCGCCATTTTGATTTACCGTTGCGCGTTCCCGCTTTGTTTTACAATTGGTTAGATGCGAGGAGAGCGACAGAGAGAGATAGGGAGATAGAGATAGAGCGAGAGAGAGAGAGAGAAGAGAAAGCACGAGCGATAGCATCCGAGTTAAGAGAACACCAAATTGTTCGAAGTTGTTAGACTTCTTCCTCCCATCGTCGTGAGTCGCAAATGCAGGGAATTTAAAGTCTAAACTGACCTCGGGCTCCGTTCGACCGACATTCCCCTCTATCCTAAGAGGTTCCTCCTCCTCGCCGCCGGTCAGATTTGTCTTCGGCACGACCTTCTTTTCCACGCTCGTCTCTTTCTCCTTCACATTTTCTCCATCGTGTTTCCCATCTGTCGCTAGATCGTTCGCTCTCGTTCCGTTTACGGGATCGGTTTCCACTTCAAAGTCGTTCGCAACGGTACTGGCAACGACAGATGGTCTACGATGCCGTCCTCTGTAACTGTAACTAGCGACTCTGCGACGAGGCAACTGCGTTCTCTTTGCCTCCTTCGTCGAATCCTCTTGATCGTTGTTTAGATACGGGCGATCGTGCCCACGGGCTTGAGACTTGCGCCCGAATTCGTAATTGGGATTGTACTCGATTTTCTGTCGACGACGATTTTTCGGTCTGCTCGATTTGTCAGCTGTCGTTTCGACCGTACTAGCTGGAGGAACAGTCGTGGCTGGGACCAACTTTGATTCTTCGTCATCTTTTGTCGAATTTTTTTCGTCAGTTGGTCGTCGCACGCTGTCGCTGTAACTGTCCCCCAAATCTACAGTGTTCGTCTGATTCTCTCGGTACAACCGTGCCTCTGTCACGGGTTCTAACATGCTTGTCCCAGTCGTGAGATCGTTAGATTGTACCTCGACTGCAGAGATTGGAGTAAAGTCGATGTTCTCAGTAGGTAAAGTAGATCGTACCTCGACTGCAGAGGTTGGAGTAAAGTCAATGTTCTCAGTAGGTAAGGTAGATCGTACCTCGAGTGCAGAAGTTGGAGTAAAGTCGATGTTCTCGGTAGGTAAGGTAGATCGTACCTCGACTGAAGAGGTTGGAGCAAAGTCAGTGTTCTCAGTAGGTAAGGTAGCGTCGTCAATGTTCTCAGTAGGTAAGGCAGCGTTTGTTGAGACAGACTCTGACGGAGAAGTGAATGTAACGGGTGACTCAGACGTAGAAATCGAGGCATTTTCTTCGGAACTTGGGATCTCTGTGAAGGGATCGGTGTTACTTTCTCTCGCAACTGTCACTTTCTCAACATCGATTTCACTATTCTTCACGGTGAGATCGGACCAAGTCAAAGTCGGAGCAACTTGGATCGAACACTTCGAATTTTTCTCGACATCGTCACACCTACGATCGCTGACGATCGTAACTTCGGCGCGTTCGATTTTATCAGCCACTTTAGAGGGAACGTTTTCTCTATTCTCTGCTGGGAAATTCTCTATTTTCTCGCCTCTGGTGACGTAAAAAAAGCCACGCGGGACTTGGTTCTGCAACAAGTCGGTCAAAGGGATGCCACGCATAGTGGTGGGTTTGAGGCTGGTGGTCGTTGACGAATCTTGTCGATCGATCCTCTTTTTGCTAGTCAACGAGGCATCACCTTCGTCCTCGACGTAATACGCGGATAGATCTAGATCGTTTGGCAATTTGCCGTAATTTGTCTCCTCGTTGTTTCGATCGTCGTTCAGCACCCAAATCGCGTCATCGAACGTCGAACTGCCGTTGTTTCGAACTGTCGTTGTCTCCTCGACAATACGGTTCGCGTCTTTTTCACGCGACGAGATCTCCTCGTTCGTCGCTGTAATTGTCAGAGGGAACAAGTTCAATATAACGGGTGACGGACTGCCGAAGGTGTGTTCGTTCGTTCGATAACCGATTAGTTCCTTGAGTGTTGGTAGCCTATTAGCTTCCGAGCTGGCAACCTGAAAATCAGAAGAGGGTAGCACGCTTAATCACGATCCACCTTTCTCGTCGATCTCTCTCTTTTCGGCGTTCTTCGGACAATCTTTTCTTTCTGTCCTGAAACGGAAGAGAGGCAAAGAGAAAGCGTGTGTGTGTGTGTATGTGTGTGTAAGCGTATGTCAGAGAGAGATAATGTGTGTGTGTGTAATAGAAAAAAATAGAGAGAAAGAGAGAGTAAAGAAAGTGTTGGTAAACGGTGATCTTATGCTGATGATCTTGGTTGTCAGCTACATTTTTTGTTCGATCATTTTCTCTATATATCTTCTGGTTTCTAAATGTTTTTCGTTAGACATCTTGCTGTTGTTGAATTTCTGACGAGATACGGGTTAACAATGGTAATCTACTATAACGGCGTCTATGTGTAAGTGGTACATTATCGATGACGATCACTTGGCAGAGTCCCTGTTCCCGATCAGATTGCTGAACACAGACTCGATCTCGATCGTGGACGATTCGTGGGATTCCGTGGTGAACGGCGGCTGATAAAGGAATTCACCCTCGATCGGTAAGGTAGATCGTTCGACTTGCTCCTGGCGTATCTCGTTCGCCGATTGCTCCTTCCGATTCCCCCTCGATTTATCCGACGAAACGGACGCGGAGATCGAGGACGTGGTGGTGAGAGGGATCTTGGTGGTCGACGTCAACGAAGAGTATTTCGTCTTTATGAGAATCTTCTGCCTCTCGGTCGTGGCTGATTCCTCCACCGAAGTGACCAGCCTCGTTACCAGCGGTTGTGCAGGGGCCGTCGTAGCCGCGTAATCGCCCTCCACGAAGTTTCGAATCTCGTTGCTCTCTCGTTGATCGTTGAAACTTGTCCAAACGACGGTCGAGTCGTCAACTGACCGCGGAGTGGTCGTTCGCAGAGACTGCTGCTGCCGCCTGTGAGCGTCCGCCACGTAGTCGAACTTCTTCGCGGGGATCAGCGTCTCCGTGACCGGTGGTTCCGTGCTGGGAACCGGTCGCCTGCCGTACAAACGTAGAGGCCTCACGTGCGCCGAGGAGTCGAAGCTCGACGACTGCGTCGCGTCGCCGACCGATTCCTCGGCTTCTTCATCTCGATTCCTCGTCACCAATCGGTACCTGTAACGCGTCCTCGGCTGACGGAAGTTCTGGTACCTGGGATATTTGGGATCGTTCGACTCCTCGGACTCCTCCGGCAACGAGTCGAAAGAATGAAGACTCTCTCCGGGAGGTTCCGTTGTTCTGTAACGAGAACGAATCACTGGCGATCGATTGTTATTTAGAGACGATTCTCTTTTTTCGTCGAGCGTCGACGAGCTTCTTTCAACTGATGGAGCGATATAGTGACTCCAGAATGCTTCCGATTCTCTTTCGATGGACAGAGTTTCATCGATCCTCGGAGTGGCACTCTCGACGTTGCGTGACGTTCCTTCCTCGTCGTCGAATTTATTTTCTTTTTCGATGGGAAAGTTGTTTCCATTTCCCGTTGCTCGTCCGTTCTCGGTTGTAGAAGAGACCGGTCTACGACGAACGAAGAGGGTCTTTCTGCGCTTCGATAATCCCGCCAATTCGTTCTTGTCGTTGATTACAGGCACGTTGGTCGAGGTTTCCAAGTTTGAATGCCGACTGTTGGTAACATTTTCCAAGGAGGAGGAACCGACCGGCCGTCTGCGTACAAATTTTTTCCTCACGTATCTCGAATCTAAGTAATACGTCCTGTTGTATATTTCTAATCTGGGACTGAAGGATCGAGGATCTACGTAGATCGAAGGCGTACTGACAGTTGGCACGGTGGTAGTTGGTTGGTTCGAAACATCGTTCGTCTCGGTGAGATTGATCAGAAACTTGGCCGCCATTGTCGACTCCGTTGCACCAGCAGTTTCCGTGACGGCAGTGACATTATCGACGATCGTCGAGGCTATCGTGACAACGTCGATATCGGAGAAACCCGCGTTATCGGCGGTCGCAGTCTCGGGAGTCGAGGTTTCCATCGCGACCCCTGTGAAATCGTCGATCGTTTCTGTCGTGGAAAGGTCCAACGTTTCGATAGCGATTGTGCTCGTCGGATCTGCCGCGGGAGTCGTGGATCGAAATCTAAGCAGAATTTGGTCCTCCACCGTGGACGCCGTACTCGGAGCTAGTCGAACGCGCTTGATCACTTTTCTTTTACGAGGAATCGGTTTATTTTCCTCTTCCTTGTCCTCCTCCTCTTCTTTCTGCTTCTTCTGCTCCTCCCCATATGATGTAACGAGCCGTCTTCTTAGTAAAATTTTCCTGCGTCTGGGAACGACAGCGTTTATACTCTCTTCGCCGATCTGTACCGTTTCGGTATTGTTCGCAGGGAGCACGATTTTAACCACGTTCGGATCAAAATTCTCCAGCTTAACGTCGTCGCTGGAAGTCGTAACCGTCGTGAGTCCTTGGCTAGCGTCGAGCCGATCATCCGTCACTGGAATCACTTCGTTCTCCACTGCTAGTTCCGCGCTGCGAACAGACTCGATCAGCGTGCTCGCCTCGATCGTCTGAGTTGTTTCTCGCACTTCCGTCGGCGGCATGGTTGTTCGAACGGGACCCTCGTCGATTGGGGGTCCATCTACGGAGGAATTGACGATCGTCGGTCGTTTGCTCGTAGTTACAGTTACGACATCTTTCAAAGATCTTTTCTCGTCGACAGCCTGCAATTCACCGATCTCCACGTTGTTCCTCTTCCTCGTGTACCTGGTCCTGGCGCGAACCTGGTCTTTGTTCGCCGCAGCCGGTTTCTTGAACACCTTTATGTTCGTGATCCTCTCACTGTCCGTCTCGTCCACCTTGATCGTGTTCCTCGATCTGGGGGACAAGCTCTTCCTCCAACCGGGATGAGATTGGATCCTCACGATCGGACTGTCCTCCAGTTCGTTGGCTACGTTGGTGGGTTCCTCGATGGTTTTGAAACTCGGTCGGCGAAGTCGTCTGTTCGAGGCGTTCGCTGTCGTACCGACCGTCGGTTCGGTAGTTCGAACGCGTTCCCTGGATAATACAGTGTCGGACGCGTTCTCGCTCTTGACTCTGAAGGTCGGTGGCGTGTATCTGCTCGCTCCCCTGTTTCTCGATCTCGCGCGAGAACCTTCGGCCCTCTCGTTCTCGGCGGTCGGCCTTAATCGATCTCGCGATCCCGCGAGGGAGGTCGGGCGCGTTTGCTTTCGCGACGATATACTCACCTTGGGCCTGCCCTGATCGGTGGACGGTGGCAACGGTGTGGTGGTGGACTCGGCCGAGGGTTTGTTCCTTCGGTTAAAGCCGAAAGGCCTCGGCTGAGACACCGACGCGGTGCCGATCCTCGCGCTCGGGACCGACAACGTGGCCGGCAAGCTCGCCGGCGCCGTGGTCAGGAGGATCTCCGTTGCCGAATCCTCGACGAGTTTTACGGTGGTGGAGTTTGTCTCCGGAGTTGTCGTCGAAATCGGCTTCTCCGTTTCCGAGTCGATAACGATATCGTTCGGCGTCGAAGAGGACGAGCCGATCGTGGACACGATATTTGTCACTGAACTCGTAGCAACGGTGGTGCTGGTGGTCGTCACGTTTTGATCGTTTCTGGACTTCTGGACCTCTTCCTCTTCTTTTTCTTCTTCTTTTTCGTTCGACTCCGTTGTGATCGGTTCTTGGCTAGTGGGTGCATCTCTCGTAGAGACCTCCGTCGAGTATGGAGTCGTGCTTCTGAATCTTTGAACGCTGACGTACCTGGGGAACGTTCGAACAATTAGACAACGTTAGACCAAAGAATGTTTACCAAAATGGCGGAGGCTCGTCTAGAAACCTGGATTTAGTCGTTTGTGGGTTTTGCTCGCTCGCGGGTGAACGAGACTCTTGATCGCCGATGCTCTCGGAAGAGCTGCTCTCGCTGCTCCTATAATCGAAAGACGTTTAGTACTCGTTTTAACTTTTTCCTTCCTTCTTTCTCTCACTTACTTTGGAAACGCGCCGGGACGTCGGCGTTGGCTGGCAACTGGCTCGTCTCCCTCCGTGTCTTTCACTTTCTCCTCAACGTCGTTCTCGTTTCTAAGGGATTTCCACCGCGAGACATTGAAGAAACAACTTCGTCCTCTTAACTCTCAGTGTTCTCTTTCACTTACCTGGTGGAGACGGAGGGGCGAGCGCGTCTAATGTTAACGTAACTGGGCGTTGCCCTCTGCGAAAGCGAGTCGATCACGAAAGGATTGCTAATCGTCTGCTCCTCGGAGGAGGCCACGTCCGTATTGTCCTCGTCAAGCTGTTCCTCTTCGTCTTGCTCGTCTTCAGCCGGGGACTCCTTCGTCGGGGATCTGTGCAGAGGGAACTTGTTGCTACGTGTTTCAAAAATTATCGACAAGCATCAACATGTGTAAACCAGGTCCTCACTGAAGCAACAAACGTTGGAAAACACAGTGGATTTTGTTGTGTGATTGTACAGGGTGGAAAGCAAAGTTTGTCCGTGGCCATCGCCGAATGAATTCTACACCTTCGATTTGATGGAAATAGATGTAAAGAACCTGTCACAAAATTGACCTTGACCTTAAATTTCAAAGTCAAATTTTTTTTTTTGCACTATATTCTACTCATCGCGAAGATAAAACTTTTTCGAGGAACCATAGATCACAATTAGTTCTGTTGAAAAATAGCAAAAAAGTTTCTTAATCATTTAACATTGCGGACGCGTGCGTGCTAACAGCGACTTTATGATTCTGGATTAGGTTTCGCTATTTTATTTATCATAGTTGTAGTATCAGTGAATAATCAAATGATAAAATTAACTGTTAATATTTTCATCCACGCGTCAAGAATCATAAAGTCGCTGTTAAAGCACACGCGTCCAGAATCATAAAGTCGTTGTTAGAACTCGTCGACTAAAATTTTTTGTGCGAAAAAAAGTGTCTAAAAATTCGAAATTCAACACGACTGAATATTGAACGACGCGATTGCCAGCTGCTTCGATTTCAAATACGACGATATTTATTACATTCGTCAACGAGTGGCGAATTTTTTTAAGATACGTGCAACATCTACACAAAATTGCTGAGAGATGTTGCCTAAGTGAGGAGCCTCGGATAATTACGCGACGGACCGAACATTAGAGTAGACAGCAATTTATCGTACTTGGCCCTGTCGATGGTAACGTATTGCGGTTTCTGCGAGCGTCTCAGGCCTTTCACTTCTGGTAGCTCGTCCAGTCCCTCGAACTGCGCGTTCCCCGGCCCGTTCGCGCGATTTGTATTCGTAGACGCGCGCTGCCTGCTCGTAATTTTACTAGCTTGGCGATTCAACACGCGTTCGTACAAGCTGCGACTTATCGTGGCTGGAGTAGCGTTCTCGTCGCCAGACTTTGCGTTGACACTCTCGTTCTGAAGACTCTTGTCTTGGAGCAACAGTTGCTTCTCCAACTGTTCTATACCGCCTGCCTTCTTGATCAGCATGATCAGCTCTTTGATAACCTTGGGATCCTCCTCGTCCTCCTCGACGTCTAGTACTTTCTCAGGTTCGTTCCTCTCGACACTCGAAGTGCCTGTGGAGGCTGCTTCCGTGGTAGTGGTGCTGGTGCTAGGTCTGTTCCTGCTGATCGTTTTGTACAAAAGTGTCTTCGCTGTGGTACTCGTTTCTTTCTCCTTTTCTTCTTCTTCTTCTTCTTCTTCTTCTTCTTCTGTTTGTTCGTCATCCTCGTCATCGTAGTACTCGTACTCTTCCTCCTCCGTGTCTGGTTTTTTCTCGGTGGACGGTGGTCGACGCGTGGTGCTGTAGAGGTAGGTCGTGCGACTGGTGGCAGCAACTATCGGTGCTCTGGTCGTCGACGCTGTCGACTGAGACGTCTTCGACTTGGGACAGATGACGTTGCGGGGGTAGTCGCACGAGTCGGCTGCCTTGTTGAACACCAACCCTGCGCGAGGACACGAAGAATTTTCAGAACCAAAGCTACGTTTTTTAATGACAAATTTGAAAAAAACCTACTGTGCTACATAGGTGATTGCTATAGTTTGTCACACGAAAAAATATATCACATGTATATGATATATTATATGTACAAAATATAATATATATTATGTTGTTATTATAATATATAAAATATATATATACATACAAAGTTTTATTTAAATTCATTCTGTATAAACAAGATATATTGAAGTTTATTCAGATTGTTCCAGTTTCATACTCAATTACGAAATAATAGTCGGTGACATGAGACAATGTGTTAACTAACTTTCCAAATTGATCTGACTTACCCGAGGGACAGGTGAACTGGTGCGCTATCACACCAAGACCTCCTGGACCGCTCTCCAAACACCAGAAGTACTTCTTGCAGTCTCGAGGATGCGGGAAGAACCCCTCGTCCTCGCACTTGAAATCTGAACCGAGAATCGACAGTTAACTTCAATTTCTACTGTTGTTGTACGTTTTCGAGGAAAACGGTGGCTAATTTACCTGTTCCAGGATCGGGTGTCGTCGGAGGTTCTGGAGTAGTTAGTTTGTTACTCAACGATCCTTCGCTCGAGTCGTTGTTACCGATCTGCTTCCTACGATCCCGATTGGAACTCGATCGATCCTTCGACGGTCTCCTCTTGCTCTTGCTGCTTGACCTTCCATTTTTGCTCGCGGTCCTAACCGCGTTACCACCCTCGGAGTTTTCTTCCTCGTCGACGGAGGACGTCGAGTCGTACGATCGTCTGTCGACTGATCGTTGCTCCTCCTTCCCCTCCTCGCTGGCCTTTGGACGCGAGAACGTCCGATAGCTTGGCCTTGGAGAGAACACTCGGGTTCTCGAGGGAGGCGCCACGGTGGTGGTGCTTTTACCACCCCCTCGTCTGAAATTTTTCCTTCCAGCGGTGTCGCTCTGAACTCCTTGAACGCGAGGTTTCTTCCGGGTGTCGACCGTGGTCTTCGACCTCTGAACCGTATTCCTGCAGAGTGTTTTGTCAGAGAAACGAGAAGAGATTGTTGTCGATATTTGTAGTGCCTTCTTAAGTATCCACAAACGTCGAGACCAAAACGAACGCTTAAGAGGGATGTATTGCCCAAATTGGCATCAGGAAATAAAGGAGAACTTTTTGTCCCAAAATTGCAATACTTTCTCAGTTTTAACTATATTTAAATATAACCCAGGCAAAACAAATAATAAATTTATTACTTCTCAGTAATAATTTCTATCCAGTGACACCGTATTGACAAGTTGAAAAAGAAAGTGACGAGTTATTGGATTTGGGGTTTGGTCACTCGTTATGGTCCGCAAACTAGTTGCCAGCGCAAGAGGTTAACTGGATCATATTTGGCGGCTCATATTTTCTCAGTTTCGAGTATATACAAATATAACTCGAAAGACAAAACAAATAATAAATTTATTACTTGTTAATAATTTCTGTCCAGTGACATCGTATTGACGAGTTCAAAAAGAAAGCGACGAATTATTGGATATAAGGTTTGGTCACTCGTTATGGTCCGCGAATCAGTTGCCAACGCAAGGGGTTAACTGGATCATATTTGGCGGCTCATATTTTTCTCAGTTTTGAGTATATTTAAATATAACCCAAGCGAAACAAATAATAAATTTATTACTTCTCAGTAATGATTTCTATCCAGTGACATCGTATTGACGAGTTCAAAAAGAAAGCGACGAATTATTTTATACGGTTTGGTCACTCGTTATGGTCCGCAGTTGCCAGCACAAGAGGTTATACCAACACCAGGCATGTACGGCAAATTCCAACATTGTACTACATATATTGTTCGATTGCAGTTTAACGCTTTAACATTTTGTTTAAACTGAACTACGTCTAAACTGTTTTGAATTTAATACATACATACTTTTAAATTAAATAAAGCAATAATTAGCAAATGATTGTAATTAATCTTCGATAATTCATTGAAATTCCTATTAAAAGTAGTTGTTAAACAATAATTATCAATGGAAACCTTGTTACATTTTCATCAATGTTAAATTAACAATACATGTAGTATGATGATTCTATAATTGTATTAATACATGTAACTTTGATATGTATTTGTTATTTAATATAGAATTTGTCTAATTCTGATATCGCTTTTTTTGTTTGATGTTTCACGCGGCCGCACGGTAAGGTAGCGAAGTCCCAATTTCAAGAATTGGTGGACGCTTAAGTGGGCACTACTCGATATCGTTGATTTGGTATACTCACGAGCTGTCGGTCAAGAGAACCTCCTTGGCCGCTTCGATCAGGGGATACGGACGACCGTGGCACTTGCCCCGGAAGTCGTCGTTGTCGATAGTCCAAAACATGATCCCTCCCAAATTCTTCTCGTTCACGTATCTGGCTTTCAACCTGACGATATTTTCATCGTCGTAGCCCACCCACTGGTCACCCTTGTATGCGTACGGGCCCATCGCCTTTGGATTCGGTTGAATCACTTCCCACTCGTCCGATTGCGCTAGCCCTTCACAGATCTGCCAATGAAACGATAATACATCTTATTATATGTTATCTCGAATTTTTTGTTTTTTTTTTTTTAATCAAGGGATGGGACGATCAATGGCACAGACGAGAATGAATAGATTTAATATACAATGTATTTTTTTTCCTAGGATCCTAGAATCCCCTTACCATTTTCGTGTCATATCCTGTCGTACCGATTTAGGCAGGTTTTGCACCGCAGCACTACTAGCGGTGAAAATTGAAAAAATGTGGACAGTGCAGATATGAAGGTCACTACTATTTTTTCAACTATGATTATGTAATTTTTTTTTCTTTTGCTCTACAAAAAAAGTATTTGCTCTACGTCTAAAATCCATCAGGTTAGGGGATATTTTTCATATAATCTATGCATAAAAGACAGGAACAGTACGAATACAAGAACACCGCTCTTGTCCTTCCTCGTCTTTCACATGATAGATTTCATAAAATTACAGTTGAAGTATCTCCCAAACTGAACTTTCTTTTTACAGAAAATGACTGACTGCTGCGTCGACTGACGTAAAAGAAAATTACATAATTATACTTGAAAAAATAATAGTGACCTTCACTGTTATTCTCGCGTCTATATAGAGAACAAATTAAATGCACCTTCTCAAATTATTACCTTGTCGAAACAGAAAAAGACGTGCATTTGAGACATATTTTCAAATGACGAGTAGTTTTGATGATAATTGCATGCGTTTATAGATTAGAATGGACAACGTCCTGTACATATTTCGTTTACGTCAATAGCAAAAGCTAACCTCGTAGTACGCGAGATAGCCTTTCTCGCGGGTCGCCTCGCCCTCGACTCCCGGCCCGTCGGCCGGCGATCCCAAATCGGTGGCGTCCTCGTTGAAAAGCGTGTAGGATCGTCCGTACGTTGGAATCCCCAGGACGATCTTCTCCGGGGTGGCGCCCCTCTTCAACAGATACTTCACCGTGTAATCCTGGGACAACGTTACACGGCTTAAGTTTAACTAACTCTGTTCGCTTAGTGCAAGATTCACTCGAAAAATCTTACGATTGTCAACTCGGCGTCGTAGTTGTACTCGTTCTCCTCTTCCAGTGGGTACAACGGAGAGTGGTGATCCACAGCCGGTTCGTAGGACGAATGATAGTCGTACGAGAGTAGATTGATGAAGTCCAAGTATTCGTTCAATGTGGGAACGTCGTAGCCTTTGTCGATGTACTCGACGCCGGCCGGCACCGCCATCGTCAGCAGAAGCCTCGGTCTTCCGGTCTTCGAGGCCTCCCTCTCGAACTCCTCCCTCAGCTCCTTTACAATCGACAGGAATCGTTATGTTTCGAGTATCGAGAGACTTAATCATTTGATACAATAGTCCTCATGTAACTGACTACACTTTGAACCTCATAACTGACTACACTTTGGACCTTACAGTTGACTATACTTTGAACCTCATAACTGACTACATTTTGGACCTCATAACTAACTACACGTTGGACTTCATAACTGACTATACTTTGGTCCTCACAACTGACATTTTAGACCTCATAGCTGACTACACTTTGGACCTCATAAGTGATTACACTTTGGACCTCACGACTGACTACATCTTGGACCTCATAACTGATTACACTTTGTACCTCACGACTGACTACACTTTGGGCCTCACAACTGACTACATTTTGGACCTCATAACTGATTACACTTTGGACCTCAAAACTGACTATACTTTGGCCCTCACAACTGACATTTTAGACCTCATAGCTGACTACACTTTGGACCTCATAACTGACTACACTTTGGACCTCACGACTGACTACATCTTGGACCTCATAACTGATTACACTTTGTACCTCACGACTGACTACACTTTGGGCCTCACAACTGACTACATTTTGGACCTCATAACTGATTACACTTTGGACCTCAAAACTGACTATACTTTGGCCCTCACAACTGACATTTTAGACCTCATAGCTGACTACACTTTGGACCTCATAACTGACTACACTTGGGACCCCAGCTCACCACCAACTCTTAATTGGGCCTATCCCCACTCTACGTGAAACGTAACACACATAAAACAAGTGATACATATGATACAAATATTAGTGCTTGGCAGCGACGCTCATCCCTATTCTTTCTCTCAATGCCAATTCCTGGAATATACCCCGCTTAACTGACCAGTTTTGGTTCCAATTGTTGGTCAGTTACTAGGTTACCGACTGGAGGTCACTACTGTACTAGATTAGGTCCGAGAGATCTAACCTAAATCTTGTTTAGTCGTTCGTCACTTTACCTGGACCAAGCTGGCGTAGTTGTCCTTGTCACGGGGCTTCCCACCGTCCCTGAACGCCGGATACTCCCAGTCGAGATCGAGGCCGTCGAAGTGGTTCTTCCGCAGAAATTTCACGGCGTTCTTGACGAACTCTTGCCTCCTGTCCGGGTCAGCGACCATCGGGGAGAATCTGCTGGAACCTTCGTTCCAACCGCCGACAGCCAGCAGGGTCTTCAAGTTTTTGTTGTACGTTTTCAAGCCGGTGAACTTGGCGTATCCACCTTGGAAACGTGGATTTCGCAACGTGGTTAATCGGCGCGAATCTTTCTCTCGCGTCCGGATCGATTTATTAGGTCTCTCACCCTCATCTCTAATTCTCTTTTTTTCTTTTCAACCACTTAGTTGTGAGTAACGAGTATACTCGTCACGAAGGAATGGCGTTCTTTTTTCTTTTTCTCTCGCGTCCGGATCGATTTATTAGGTCTCTCACCCTCATCTCTAATTCTCTTTTTTTCTTTTCAACCACTTAGTTGTGAGTAACGAGTATACTCGTCACGAAGGAATGGCGTTCTTTTTTCTTCGTGCAACGACGAGTATACTCGTCGTGCGAAAAAAAATAATTACAACTTGTTAATTTACTGAAATTAAATTCTTCGTAGAAAACGAAACATATTTATAGATATTAGATCATTTTAGAATATTTCGATTATTACATTTGGCTAGTTCTTTTCACATCATTTCATGATATTTTCTTGCTGTTAATATTCATCAATTGATTAATGTTAGTCATCCTCTTTTCTGATCTCTGTCGTACTACCTTTCTCGATGTCCTGGTACTTGTCGAATGGTTTCAAAGCGTTGTCCTTGGTGAATCCGCCGAACGCGTAGATCAGGTGGGTGCACAGGTACGGATTGATGTTCTGCGGCGAGAATTTGGCCGTTCCCGGCCGATAGATCGACCAGTTTGTGTAGTAGCACACGATCTTCCGCTCGGCGTTACCTAAGTGCACACGCACGTAACTCGAGTGAATTTTTCTTTCGTTTATCTCGTTTGTTTCGCGAACTCGTCGCCGAGGGAGAAACTGAAACGCGCGTGTATTTCATTGGTCGAGCAGAAAAACAGATTATTGGTACGCGATAGCTGTTGAAACAAATCGATACTTAGCACAGATGCTAAATAGTGAAAATTACGAAATTCTGCTTTTTTCGTCGTCATCGTCAGCGTGCGCTTTCGATCCTTTCGATCGAGTGCGCGTAGAAGAAATGTAAAAAAAAAAAAGAAGAATCGAGGTTAGAATCAAGATGGCGCGTGACCCTGACCACCCGCGTGGGACACAGAGAGTCGTCAGTGATTTCATTCTCGTGTGGGATCGTGCCGCACGACGTGTTTCGGTTTCTATCGACGCTACATGCTCGGCTGGTGTTTTCTAACGTGAAATCCTACACAGGCCGAGTGTAGAAAGTCGTTTTCGATTTTCACGGGAGAAAAATAGCCAGGTTAAGAGCAGGCTTTGGTACAGTTTCCACGGTACTCAGTTTCGCACGCCTCGCACGAAACGCCAGTTTCTGCCACGACACGACGATGATAATCGAGTGATCGAAATTACCGGTTTATAATTGCTCGTTGGACATTTTATAGGCGCGAAACAGTGCGTCTCTAAAGGTTGTAAATAATTTTTTCGATAAAATATATAAATAAAAGTAAGATAAAAATATCTAATATAATAAGTTATTTGTTATATTATGATATAATTGTATTATTTGAGTAATTATAATGTAGTATAATTATCATATTTATCATTATTTATTATCATATTATAAATATATTATAAATATGTTAATAAACGTATAAATAGAAATGAGAGATCGGCACGAAACCCGAGGATCGAGGCAAATGATCGAGGCGATACGAAAAGGCGTATTTGAAATTTTATTTCATTCCAGAGATCAACGATGTGTTTCGCGTTGTACGAACGTTACAAAGGCGGTAATGGAGTTGAGCGTGGTGCATAATACCAGAGAGGAGATAATATCGGTAAGAGGCTCGCGAATCTGGAATTCTCGCCGCGTTCGTGTGGAACAAGTACCTGTTACCCCGAGACACTAGAACTACCGACGATTAAAGCATAAAACCTCATCATCAGAGACACTGAAGTCCAAAAAAATAGAGAAACTTTAATAATAACAAGCTTTTATATATTTTACGAAGGATTGTTTGAATCTTTAAAAGCATACTGTTTTAAATCTATAAAATTTATAACAAAAGATTTTTCATTTCACTGATGGTGTTCACTTGACCAATGAAAACTGAATCGTATACAAATTGTACGTTAACTCTATCGACGACTAAAGCACAGGGTGGGCCAAAAGTTTCTTTCCATCTANGTCGCGTCGTGTCGTGTCGTGTCGTGTCACGTCGTGTCGTGTCGCGTCGCGTTTCTACGTGTTGCACCGGCTGCGCTGGAGAAATTACGGCAGAGAGATCAGAGACTCGGTCACGGAGTAAATGGGTTACTCGCCTGCACCTTCTCTCACGTCGTAATTCTCCAAATCAAAGGAACAAATTGGAAATTTTCTTCTCCGGTTGTGTCACAGTCAGTTTCAATTATAAACGTATATATACCACGTCACGATAATAATTAGTACAGTTGTTATGGAATAACAGAGTTTCTCAACCAAACAGAAAGAAAATGATAAATCGAATCCGTGTGATACGGATATTCGTCTCACCATTGGCTAACAACAAGATTAGTCAATCGGTCTCACGGTTCTCAAGCTTCTTTCTCGAAACGAGCATGAGATACTCACCGTTGTGAATCGTCGCGAGCAGAATGCCCAAGCAGATCAGCAACGACACCGTTCGACTCCCCTGCAACGGAAAAACGACACGGCGCATTAATAATATAATTTGTCGTTCGATGAGCCTACGAAGTACGAATTAATTAACTGTACTAGTACGAGCCGTTAGCGTGAAACGCACGCGTGTTACTTATTTCTCCGTACTGTCGAGTAAATATGCACGCGCAACAGATCCATCTTCCTTTCTTTCGATGTGAAATATATTTATTGCATTAAATGTATTATTATTATTATTAATATAATATATTGAATCAAAACATTTAAAATATATTAAATATATTAAACCAAAACATTTATATTTAATTAAATTAAACATTTATATATTTAACGCGTTAAAACTATTATTATATTATAATATGATTAATAGTTACGTGTAACTATTATAGGTTAAGTAGATTATATTATACATATTGTAGATTATATTTATATATTGTAGATTATATTATACATATATAGGTCGTTATATTATTATAGGTTAGGTTAGGTCACAATATATTATATATATAATACATTATATTAATTACAATATATTATATATAATTATATTGTAGGTTAAGTTATATTATTATAGGTTAGGTAGGGTTACAATGTAATAATAGTAATGATAATTTTAATACATTTAATACAATTTATTATTATACATATCATTATTATTGTCACCATTGTATTACGACTATATTAATGTTTTTTTCAAAAAAATTCAAATTTTTTTACTTCAAAATGCAGCCACATTTCGCAAGAGGGGAATAGAAAGTTTGTCAAAGATTGTCACTAATGAAGATTACGTTACAGATTGAAACTATATTGTAACACTTAAACTAACTACAAACTAAAATTTTGCACAGTATCAAAAAACGACATTACTTACAGGTACATCGTATATATTGCTATATATTGTAGCATAAAAAAATTATAACACAATTATATTATATTATTAAATTTATATTACAATCTATATTATATTTTGTTACAATATTATATTACATTGNTCTATATTATATTTTGTTACAATATTATATTACATTGTTAAATTTATCGTGTTAAACATATCAAGCTACAAGTGCAAACTTTCGAACAATCGACAAGAGATAGGTGTTTGAGATAGATCCGAAGATCATACGCTCGATATTAGACTCTCCCACGTCTCGACGATGAGAAAGAGAACCGATCGACCGATCGATCGATCGGACGGTTGGTGAACGGGAGGGGCGCTGGGTCGTAGAGGCGCACCTGTCAATAGCCAGCGGAGATGCCGATTTCGTTGGAGGCCTCGAGGACGCTGGTCGGTCAAGTGTCCTCCGGCAAACAGATGGGGGCCGTGACACCAGACAGACGGAGGAGAGCCACTCCTCGTTACATAACTGAAGTGTGCAAAGAGAAAGCAAGAAGAAAAGAACATCGTTCCGCGGCTACTTTCTCGCGGCGTTTCGGCCGGCGAGCAGCGTTACGTTAACGTTACGTCGCCTCGTAACGTCGTTCCGTCGCGGTGTAACGCAACGATTAGTATCGCCGCCGATAATGGAGGCCGAGTCGGCTCGAAAACCACCTATCGATCGCCGCCTATCGGCTTTCCTCGCGACGAGATCGTTAATAAATCGTTAATAACTCGAATCCTGTGGATTTCCATCTCCGCGGAGCCATCTAAATGTCAAATAACTTTCTAGTTATTCCAGAGAATCCGAGAGGCTCGTAAGACACTTCAAACACCGGTTTTCAAACCGGGAAATCGTTTGACGATTGCGAATCGCCACGGTGTGCAACGCGTGAAATCCACCTGCTCCCGCTGGCGGAGTTTCTTCCTTTCTTTCGAAAAGAAACCGCGTTACAACCGGAACGCGGTGGGGGGGAGGGGGGAGGGACCGATTGTCGTCGGGGACCGATTTCGATTTTTCCTACCCGGCGCGGCTAGTCGGTTATCGGCTTTGTAACTTCGAGAAAACCGGCGATGACATTACAACTCGTTGTGATATCGCGGCAGAGAAAGCGTAACTACGTTTGTATCCGCGAATATGGGTAGTGCCCACTTAAGCGTCTGACCGACAGAGTACCGAAATATCGGTATCAAATATTTCTATCGTGCAAATGTCACGTTTCACGAGGTTTTCGGTACGTAAAGTAACGTAGAGCGAGATGGTGCCAATTTTATGAATTGGTGGCGACAAAAGCGCGGACGCTTAAGTGGGCACTGCTGTACTTATCCGAAGAGATTCGTTGATTCGCAACTTTCGATCGTTTCCCCCC